>PVKA01000342.1:119989-215072 GCA_004027165.1 Ctenomys sociabilis | reverse complement strand
TGATAACCAAATCTTGGAAACAACCAAGATGTCCATGACTTGAGAAATGGTTGAAAAAGATGTGGTATTTTTATATATTGGGGTATTACTCAGCTATTAAGAATGACAAGCTTGAAGCATTTATATTGAAGTGGATGCCAATTGAACATATACTTATAAGTGAAATAAACCAGACACACATATGTAAATATCATATAGTCTCCCTGGTATAAGAAGCAAAAAGAAGATATACAAATAGAATTGTACAACAACTAAAAACAACTGAGTCAGATAAGGCAAAGTGAATGGCATATGCTGCAGGGTAGTAATCAGCTTTTCCTCTGGATGGTTAACAACCTAAGTTCACAGATCAAAATTAGAGAAATAGAAGAGCCCCAAGGCCAGCCAACATTTTGGCCGTACTCTTTCAAGGTTAGCTAAGACACAGGACATAGAAGAACCTGTACTGCAACATCATGAAACTCAGTTGAGCCCCAAATTTTCTGAACGAAAGAGATTATGGAGGCACAGAGGAAAGAGATGGAAGTTCTATAGTGTGCCTGGGGAGAGTCACATGGAGAGAAAACTTTCTCTCAGGCTCTCACAGAGAGCAAACTGGTCAAGCATAGAAAATGTTTTGAATGGATTTGTTGTCCTGATTACCAAAGTAATATGTATTGATGGTTAAAAATATTTAGAGAATAAACAAATATATGACACAGCAAGTGAACGAGATGAGGAATCCCCCCTCAGAATAACTATTAACAGCCTAAGATATATATTTTCTGTTGTTTCATTGTGTCCTCTGTCTGCTTTAGTCATGTTCTCACCATAGGGACAAATACCTGCTGCCCACAGCCTACAGGAAGGGAAGATTTTTTTCTTCACAGTTCAGCCCATGCACTGCTGACCCCAAGGCAGGAGCACCTGGGTGGAAAAGCGAGCTCAACCTGTGGCTGCAGGAAGCAGAGGAGGCTGAGAGCTAGCATATAGTGCACCCTCCCAGGCTGCTCCCCAGGGACCATGTCCACCAGACTCGCCGTCTAACAGCAGGTGGGCCGTAGCAACCCCAGCCAGTTGCCTTCCAGGAGCCCCAACTCTGAACACATGAGGGACATTGCAAATGGAAACTAGAACCACGAGCCTGCTAAGACCCTCTTGCATACCTGACTGCTTTCATTCACTTCTCTCCTTCTCTTCTCTCCTTCCTTCTGATTTTCCTCCATTTCTTTCTTCTGTTTTTTATGGAGTCATTCTATATGCAATCTTAAAATATAGGCTTTTTTCTTTGGTTGGTTGTTTGCTTCACTGAGTATTAAGCTTCTTTCTAATAGCTGTAAGCCAGTACAGCATTGTTCATCATATTTAACTAGTCACAGAGAAATGCATATTTGGGGTCATTATAAACAATGTTAATAAAATTTTGGTATATTTATACATGTCTAAAAACATGTATAAACATTATCAAAATAAAATATTTTTGAGACTGAAACCATAGGAACACGTGAAAGACTAAATGGGCTTGTAACTCTGACTTCCACAATGTGCTACCAACACACACTACCATGGCATTGTATGAGAGCACAACATTTTGCACTGCATAGTTATCAATAATTTCCTCTGGTTTTACCTGTTAGGAGACTGAGGCTAAATCTACATGTTTATTAGTTCAATTATGTACTAGACATATAAAAATGGCAAAATCATTGTAAGCCAATCATGCTTCAGTGCCATATAGTATTTAAAAAGAATTAATCCTCACAGCTGTGTGACTTAGGTACAATTACTAGTCTAGTTTTCAGAGAGAAATTGAGATCAAGGGACTTTATTCCATCAACCCATCTAGTGAGAGACCAGTGATGCTTAAAAATGTGCAATATGGCCCACATCTATGCTCTTAAGCTGCATTCAGCATTTCTACTTTGTAATTATTTAGTACAAAGATCAGGGATTTTCAGTTAAAGTAGCCTCAAACATTCATTACTCTAGGGTGTGTGTGTGTGTGTGTGTGTGTGTGTGTGTGTGTGTGAAGACTGTGTCTCTTGAAGCACACTGAGAACACTGTGAGCGGCCTTCACTATGCGTGACAGGAGGCTTCATCTCCTGACGCTATCCCAAGTGACATTCACTTCTTTGGGTCGTGTACCCAAGACAGTCAGTTGGCAGCTTCCTGTGCAGGTATGGTCAGTCTGCCAAGGGAAGCACTGCTGGATTTGCTAGGAAGTGATACCATGTACCAGGCCCCTGCTGCTGCCCTCTGTCAGCTGCTGGAGCCAAGTAGCTAAGCCCTCAAGGAGACCTCTGAATTGAATGTAAGACTAGGGTACAAACAGAGCTGGACAAATATTACCAAAAGCCACGGAAAAATGAAACATCAGCTTGGAGTGTTTGTCATCATTCACTGAAAAGAACACAGTTCATGGCACTTCCTGGGGCACACTTGCAAGTCTGTACTTGCAGGAGCTGAGGTTCCCCTCCAATCAGCTACACAGCTCAGTGATGTAAATATGGGAACCCACACGTATGGGATCGCATACTTTCAAATCTTATACTGTCTTAGGGTTTCTTGGCCCATAAGAGTTTTGACAGATCTGTCTACTGAAGAGGTGGTGCCTGCCCTCCTCCATTAAGCAGAAAGGTCTTCCCTCTGAACCTCACATCTCTGCAACCTTTATCTCCACTGAAAGATCACAGTGCTTCCTAGATGCCTTTCCTCTCACTAAAACACATCCCTTGGAGATTCCTAGCCATTTCCATTGCTTTGCTCCATTGGGACCATTGTCTCCAATGCTCATGGCACCTGGAATGTCCACAGTCCAGGGACTCAGTGAACCTCACCCAAGGCAACCATCAGGCTCCCCTACCCTGTTTATTCACTGACCCTTATGAGAGTGGATGCATTTGCCCTGTTCCAAACACCTATTAAAACTTAGAACTCTATCATAAGTTCCTGTTCTGTCCTCTCAGAATGGCCCACTGAGGCTTCAGATTGAAGAGCTTCTCAATGAAATGAGCTTGTCTTTTTCTTTTCTCCTAGCTGTCATGCTACAAGGCTTTGTAAACTTACATTGAATTTTTATTCCAGGGGTTGGTCTTTCCCTGGACTGAAAATTGAAAGAACAGATCTATCCCATGTGCTGTTTAGATTGTGTTGAAGCTGATGGAGAGGGGAGCAGAGAAGAGCCCCTAAATTCACCTTCCTGGAGTCACCCTTGTTTGTCAAGTGACTCCTAATAAAAGTCTGTGAATCCAAGCACAGTTTTATGTATTTAGTACAGGGTCTCACTACACAGATCAGATTCATAGTGATTCTCCTGTTTTCAATCTCCCAAGCAGTGCAATTACAGGCATGAACCACCATACCCAGTCTCAACTGTGCTCTCAGTGCACCTCAGGAGTGGGGCCAGTGCAGCACACCTGGAATCAAACCCGGTCTTGCGTCTGCCTAAGCAGGTCCTTTATTCTGCTGAGCTATCTGGCCAGCCCTCAAGCACTTTTAAGAACACAGTTAAAAAAAAAACATAGTTGAAGAACACTATTCCAGATATGAGCAACTGCTGAAGGTTATTAGGAAGAGAATGAGTTGGTAGAAATAGCAAATATTTTCTTATGATCTCAGGTAAAATGAAAAACCAATGCAGTTAGACTGGCATCAAGAAACGCACTTGACTTCTGTTTCATTATGCAGAAATAGATGGTGTCCTTCTGCCTCAAAAATTCCAAATCTTATAACCACGATCAGACATAAGCAAAGATGATTCCCAAAGGAATCTTTTCTATACAAAGCATACTGTTTCTGAGTTGCATGTGTATAGATGCACGTGTGTATTTGATACATATGTTCAAGATGTCTCTGTTTCAAGGACAGAAGTCGAGGAAATAGAAATAGACAAGTTTAAGCATTGTTCTAAACTGGCTCAAGAGCTGAAGAAAGTGTGTTCATCAGCGCGGCACTTGATTTCTCTCCAAGCTCATAGCTACGATTTCAGTCCTACTCCATTTCTTTTTTCACATTAACACATTACCGCACACTAAGAGAACCACAGCATATTCTGTCCTTAGCTATTAGAGAAAAAGTAAGCAGGAAATTATATATACATAATGTGTGTGTATATAAAACTTATTTAAGATGTGCCGAAGACTCAAACACTTCACATGAGAAACCACAAATGACACATCATCCTTGATAGTCAAATTAAGAGATTATTCTGTGCTAAACCATTCAGTCAATGTTTTACTCAGAAAGGAGACTCTTTTTTTTATTCCTTGGTCCAAAGAAAGGTTTTCAAAGGAAAGCTCAAGATTTTGCAGTATAGTGCTGGCAAGATAGCTCAGCAGTCTAAAGTTCCTGCTTCAGCAAGGTTAGGCAAGTTCAAGGACCTTGGTTCAATCCCCCGTACCACATGCCATGCCAGTCCTGCCCCCAAGGTGGGCTGAGCCAGCCAAAAAAAAAAAAAAAAAAAAAAAAAAAAAACCAAGATTTTGCAGTACAAGGCTATCTTTGGTGATTAGCTCCAAAAGGATCTGAAATGTATGGGATTATTTGAGGCCATTAAATTCTGTGTTTTTAAAGACAGACCATAAATACCAGTATGTGCACATGGATTTCCTCTTCAGAAAGATGTTTTGGTGAGAGTTCTCTAATGTGTGCTCTCTGTCTTCAGTAATATCTATCTATGAAGTCCATGGGGAACAAACTATCTCAAGTAGATGTAATTTTCTTTTTTTGCATTTTCCTGTTTTCTTTTGTGAGAGAGCCAAATTATTTTGACACTTTAGCTTGATTTATCTTCTTTAAAGACAAAACAGAGACACGTCTCAGATTTTATTGTATTTTTCCCTTTTTAAATTATCTAGAGAGGGTCTGGGGAGATGGCTCAGTAGAATAAGCGCTTCCCTGGCAAGCGCAAGGGTCTTAGTTTAATCCCCGTTCTGCCAAAAATAAAAAAGCAAAAAATAAATAAAATAAAATATCTAAAGAGTTGTTTTATAGATGCTTCTTATTATACTTAAATGTGTATGATAGATAGCCAAGAATGTCATATAGTGAGCATCGCTGTACTAGTAGAATGTGTTAACATACAGTATGGTCTGGAAACACTTTCACTCTTATCATGTATTAACTTTTTCCCTGTATAATGCCCATTTCAATGCACTGGAATTTTACAAAGCCTTTGTTGGGTCCTTTTCCTCCTCTTTTCTTCTTCCTTATATCATTTGAAGGTCGGTTTGCAAAACTGATCCTCACAATCAAGTGCTAAGAAGGGACTGAGCATTCCTGGCCCTGAGTTTATAAAGTGAAGCAACAAAGACTGCTATGTGCACGTAGATTTCCTCTTTGAGGAAATAAATTGGATAGAGAATGTAATTGCTCTGGGAGCTGATGGTGCTGAAGGAGCCTTTGAAGTCCCCAGTGTTTCCATCAGAACTGGAGCATAATGCATATGAAGTGTTTACTGGGTGCGTGATGCATATGGAGTGTTTATTCATTTTCTCCTCCATCCTCCCAGTGTGATTGGCATCATTACTTCAGTTGAGAGATCCTCAACTTGAGGTAACATTGAGGATTGGTGGGTGTCTAACTGCAGGTGAACAGCTGGAGAATACTAGGTAGAAGCCAGGAACACTGCTTGGTTGCATCACTCAAGATGTTAGTGGTGCCGAGGTTTAGAATGTGCTCCATTTTACAAACAAGGAGCTGGAGGTTCCAAAAGTTGGATGAAATTGACCAAGATTCACACTTTGTGAATGACCTAATTAGAATAAAACTCAGACATGAGTGATAAGTTGCCCCTCTTTGTCAATAAAATTCCTTTCTTCTCTAGTAGTAAAGAATAAAATTTAAAATGCAGATAAATACAAAGAGAATAAATCAGGGAGATTGTCAAGATCTCTATTGGAGATTTATATCCAGAAGGAGTAAACAGAAACCAAATGCTTCTAGGGAATCGAAGATTAACTAGGAAGGTGTGGGAAAAAAATAGAATACATTTTTGATTAATTCATTGCTCACAAAACTTCGTTTTAGTGTTATACTATGGACAGATTATCCTAATAACCTAAGATTACTAAAATTTGTTTGGCATGGAGAACTCTGGTCAAAATCAAATCCAACAACCTTTTCCTCACATTGTTTCCAAAAGTCTCCATTTTATGATGGGGAGATAGCTCAGCGAAATAAGTGCTTGCTGGGCAAGCATAGGGTCCTGAGTTTGATCCCAGGAACCACAGAAAAAACCCTCCATTTTATTTCTTGTATATAAATTCTTGTTTGTTTTCTTTTTAAAGTCCTTTGTCATAGAAGTTCAGCTTATGAATAAAGAATTCTGACCCAAACTTTGAAAGAGATATTGAGAGGTCCTAGCTATGAAGATACTGGCATGTTGCCTTTATTTTACTTCCTGATAAACTTAGGTAGATTCGTGTTTCTCAAGCCCATCTTGAAAATTGTTTTCCCTAGTTTTGTTACTGCCTCATATTTCTATGGCCATGAATTACTTTTCCTTTATTTAGCCTATTACCTAGATTTCCATTTTCACCATCACTTTCAACCAACCCAAGCATTCTTTAATCAATTTAATACTTAGGGGTTCTGTGGTTCTTATTGTTAGATTTCTTCTAGACAATTACTAAAAATTACCTTGGCCCAAGTGACACAGATGCCATAGCTTACTGGGTCTTACCAAGTACCTACGGCTGGTCAAGAAGGTCTAAAGACTTGAGTATATTGGCCAAAGTCCAAGAGCCAGTTAGAAGTCATGTGAGACCATAGTTCTTATCTGTCAGCTGTTATTTCCAGTCTTCTCTGCATTACTGTTCCTTGAAAATTCCTTCTAGTGAAGAGCTTAATTGCTTCAAGTTGTTTTCTAAGTTGAAATGAATTCTACTTTGCACAATATGTTGTAGGTCCTATATTGCAATGTTCTGTACATTGCATATACATTCTTTAATTGTGCATTCTGTGTGTGTGTGTGTGTGAGCGTGCGTGCGAGTGCATGTGCATGCACACATGCCATAAATGGCCTTCCTAAGGTAACACTGAATTGCTTAGGCCAGGTGTCACAGCAGTAGTACTAATACCTAAAAATTAGTCAGGCATGAAAGCTTAGAACATCACTGCATTGCAGCCTTCTCACACGGCTGGCATAGGCTCATGCTTTTGAGGCTGGCTTCCTCACTGACTCCATACAAGAATATTAACAGAATGACTTACACTGGGATTAGCCCCATACCTATTGCCTTTGAAAAGAGCAGTGGGAACCACAACTCAAAGCAGATAACTGAAAATTCTTGGCATCTACTGAGGAACCAAATGGTCCTCTTCCTTTACCAACAGAACCATCTTTGTATTCAGCTACCAAGGGCACTGAGGCAAGAGAGGAGACTGTTGTGAGGGTGCTCTAGCAAAAGACTTTCCTAGAACTGGCTCAGGGGAAATGGTGCAGCACCTGGGGGTCCTGAGAGGACTCGGTGGGAATAATCATTCTCCACACCTCCAGCTTCCAGCTTTCTAACCAACCAGAGGTAGAAACATTCATGGCTAGAACATAGTAGCAGGAGATAAACAAGAGAAACAACTGGCCTTGTTAACTTTCTAGCCTTACTGGTATACTCGTATTGTTCACTGTAGAACATCCCTCACCTCCTGCAATGAGGAGCAGTGCTAGAATCCACATTCCAGATTGCTTACCTGCTTTCGTGGAACCAGCATAACTTAGCCCCGTTTGTATGAAAAGCCAGGTTGCATTTACCTTGTACAAATATCAATTGGTAATACACAATCGAATTTCATTGAATTATTCATTAAACATGCTCACAGAGCATGCTTAAGGAGCACTTTATAGTCTCGGGATAGCTACAGGCATCAGGCAATATGGAACCTTAAATTTATGGATGGAGTTTCCAGTTACTATCTTTGCAAAAGGAAATAGACAGTTATTATTAACTGAACACCTATGAAAACCTGGTATTTTATGCATGTTGTTACCCTGAGTCCTATTAGGTAATTATTCTTATACATAACTTCAAATTAAGAATTAGACTCTGAAACAGAGCATGCCTAAGCCCCACAGCCAGGGAGTGGGAGTCAGGGGGAGCTGGTGTTGAGGTAGTGGCCTCAGTGGGAGAGAACGCAGAAGGGAATACCATGAGCAAGAATGTGTCCCTGAACCAGCTAGGTCATGTGGCAATGAAAACGTAGGAATGTGACTGAGGGCCCATGTGGGGAGCACTGTCCTGTGGCAGGAAGAGGCCTTAGCTCCAGACCAGCCAGCCAGGGAAACCTGGGGGGGGGGCTCTGTGCCTCACGCTGTCCACTCAGTGCCATGTCCGAAGGGTGAGGCTCCCTAGGCAAACTCTGGGCTGTTCAGTTTGTGCATGACAGCGGTTTGGAAGCCCAGACTTAGGGAAGGGTGTGTGCTCTCAGCTGATGCTCTACTCGGTGGGTATATTGAACTGGGAAGGGCTGGGAGTGGTAGGATGCTTGCCCTCAGTTCTCCCAGAGCAGGGGCATGAACCTTGCTAGGAACAATTTAGCCCCAGTGCCACAGAGCAAGGTGGTGATGCTTCTTGTAATAAGAATCCAGAAAAGTAGTGCAGATTTGCTAATGCTGACACATTTAGAATAATCAGGAGAAATGGTTTAGAATATCAGAATAAATCGGTAGAATGGTAGATTCTGATTTCTATCAAAATCAGACTTAAGACAATAGTAAGGAAATTTTGTATTCTCTAAGACTTTTTATTTCCTAGTAAGAAGAAATCAAGCTCACAGTTATGTTAACATGGAAACTAATTTTGTTCCAGGGTTTCCTTGCTCTGGGCTAGATACATTCAGATGTACTAGGAATGATCAGAGAACTGGTGCTCCCCCACCACCCCCCAGGAGCTGCCTGTGATGTCTGCAGTGTTGCTTTTAGTTACTGAAGGATTCTCTTTACTTGTCTGGAAGATTGTGCTTTTAAACTTAAATTGTCCTTTAAAACTCGAAAATCTCAAGAGAAGTGACACTAACCATTGCCTGAATGCCCCAGAGGCTTCTGGGGGCAAGCAGGCTTTGTACCTGCAGCTCCTTTAAGGAGGAGCAAGCATCTCACCGAGGATGAGGCTGGCCCCAAAAGGTATACAGAGGACTACCAGGACCCACAGCTCTCCGCAGCCAGTCCCCATGAGTCTGGGGCCACAGGAGGAAAACCGCATGGAGAGCAAATTGGAGGCTACCCAGACATGGGAGGAGAGCCTTAGCTGAGGGCAGATGCTGCAAGAACCAACATGAGAAATGTCTGAATCGGGAGCAGAGTTTCCTAAAGGATTTGGAGGCGAGAAGCTTCCAGGGACCTGGACTTCACACCTAGGTCTCATTAATCGCCTGGCCCTTCACGGGCCGCTGAGGAATCTGAGAGCCAATGCACTCTGCCTTGCCAGTGCGTTTTTCCCTCATCCCTTGGTGTTCTGAGTTAGGCAGCTGCTTGCTTCTTCTGTTCTTGGTCACTCTGCCTTGCTCCCTCTGGGTCTCCCTCTCTGTCTTTCTCTTTCTCTTTCTCTTTCTCGCTCCTCCACACCCTCTTCTCTTGCCTTCTTTCTCTCTTCCTAAACAATGAACAGCAGCATTACTTGGTGAGGATAGTTCTTTTCTGTCCACTTGGACTTCAAGCTGTTCATGTTGGCACTGGGGCTGAGAGGAAACACTGACCATTCCATGTTGAAATAGAAGGGGGGCTTCAGAGGTCACAGAAAACAGCCCCTGAGCAATAGCTGCTGGGAAAATACCCACATCGAGTAACTTTCTTTTCCTGAAACCAGAACATATAATTCTCTCCTTTTTCCTGAAAGACACATCTCCTACACACTTTCTTCTAATCGTCAAGGATGCCACCAGTGGGAACACTCAGCCCAGAAAGCCTCCCATGGCCAAACAGCTCATACAAATAAACAATTGGAGGCCTGCAGAATAGCTCATGGACTAAGAGCCTGCTTGGGTGAGCTCAGGGACCAGGGTTCTATCCCAGACAACACATGCTGCAGCCCTGCCCCCTGGCATGCTGAGCTGGCCTCCAAGTCTGGGGATGGTGTAGCACACCTGTAATCCCAGAGCTGGGGAGGCTGAAAACAGGTAGATCACTGTGAGTCTGAGCTGTGTAGTGAGACTCCGTACAAAATAGATTTTTTTTTAAAAAAAGATTTTTACCCATAGACAAAATTTACATAACTAAACTTGACACTGGGAAAAAATGTCATGGTCCTAAAAGTGGTGTGCAAATGGGGCAAACACAGACTTTGCCCCCACGTGGGAAAAGTTGCTGTAGTTCTATATTTCATCACATGTACACAGGAGGACAAGCTGGAAAGCTGAGTAATCACTAAGCAAGCAAAGTTAAGAAATGGTACCGAAGGAAGTTAACCTCAATCTCATCTAAAGTTAGCTAAGCCTCTGACATTAATTTCTAACATATATGTACCAATGTAAACCACCAAAACATTTATAGGTTAAAATAGAATAATATTTAACTATGTCTGTATCCATGTATTCAGAGGTTACCTGATGTTAATTATGAGAAATTGTTCCTCTATGTTTTTCCTTTTTTTTATTTTTGATGGAACTGGGGATTGATCTCAGGCCCTTGCACTTGCCAGGGAAGCGCTTATTACACTAAGCCATCTCACCGGCCCCTGTTTTTCCTTTAATATTACCTGACTACAGCTATTACTTATGTGGTATGGGGCAGAATCATCCACCTTCTATCCATGATTAACCTGAGAGTGAAGGTAGAACTATTTCTTAATGTTAAGTAGGAAATAAATTTATAGTGCATGAAACCATAGAAAAGCAAGTATTTTTCATTTACATCTAAACTAGAGGATCATTGTTAATTAGAAGAGCTTGTAAGTTCCCAGCCATACATTTCACAGTAAAGCTCCAATCCTCATGGCACAGCCTAAGCACTTGCTCTGGCTTGGGCCTGTATCCACTCATTGCCAAAGCACATGATGTCAGTTCTCTAATCCAGACAGGCTGCTCCTCAGCAGTAACCTCGCTCAGAGCTTCCTGCCCTGCAAGGCCCCTCCCCCTTCATCTTCTCTCCTCCCAGAGGAGACCTCAAGATTTGACCCAAGAACCTCCTACCCAGAGCCTGCCCAAGAGTCTACAGTCTTGTGGATGACAGTGCCTGATCCCATAGACAACATCACACAGATCATCTACAAACAGGTTGCTCAGTCCACCCGAGCATGTGGTCCTCTAGTAATTCTGAAATTATTTCTCTGAAATTTTCCTCTGCATAATAGCAGAAGAATGGCCCCAAGAACCTGTGACCATGTTGCAGAAAACGGTAAAAGGAGATCTGCACATGAAATTAAGACCATGGAGCTTAATAGAGAGGGATCCACTTGGCCTTGCCTAGTGGGCCCAGTGGAAGCAGCAGGGCCTTCTAGTGGAAAAGGCCAGCAGGCAAGAATAACATCAGAGGGAGAGGCCACAGAGAAGGACGAGACCCCACCACTGATGGCCCTACTCATGGAGGGAAGAAGCACAAGGCACAGAATGTGGGTGACCTCGAAAGTCACAGAGGCGCCCCAGCTGGCAGCTGAGAATGCAGCATGCACGTGCAACCTGCAAAGTTCTAGATCAGCAAATGCCTGGATTATCCCACACACTAAACAAATAGGGGAATGGAACCTCCAGGAAGAAGTATGGCCCCCGACATGAATCCAACCTACAGAGAGATGCATCCAACCTACAGAGCTAGGATAATAGGTTCATAGTATCTAAACCTCTAAGCCTGTGCTAATTTTAAACAGCAGCAAATGGAAACTAATATATCTGTCAGATATAAACCTACACTCAACATTCCAGGGTTAGAGCCCAGGCCTAGGGATATGGCGATGTACTTGGGGAGCTATTTCTGAGTTAAGTGGATGTAATCTGGTATTTGACCCCTGGGTATCCACACAGTCTAAAAAACATAGGTAAAGGACTGAGAGGATAGTGACAGCACATGAGTTTTACTTCTACCCAGCTGTAGAGCCAGGACCTTTGTCCTGAGGATCTCACAGATGTCTGCACAACTCAAGCTCCTCCCTTCTGCTAAACTTCTGAGAACTTTCTCAGTGGGGACTTCTGTGTTCACATGATCCAGAATTTTAACTCTACCCATATTCCCCTACTTTCTGGCTCCTTTCTTTGCTTTAGTTTTCACCAGAGCATCTCTCATCAGAGTGACTCACTGTTCTGCTACTGTGTGATGAATTACTCCAAAAGAGAGAGTCTCGGGTACTCTTCTCTCGTTACTGGAGTTTTCAGTCCATACTCAGCTGGCTCCAAGGCAGAGCAGCACATGGCAGAGAACAGCCTTTCATGACAGCGGCAAAGAGCAGAGAGCAAGAACAAATGGGAGCAGCGGCAACAACAGCTGCAGAGAGCAAATCTGTCTCCCTTGTCTTGCTTCCAGGCTATCTGCTCCAGGCTGGGTGTAGCACTCATACCCATAATCCCAGTGGATCATGAGTGAATCACAAACTCTAGAATTTCACCCCATAAATGCATGAGACTTTGGGGGGACACCTAGATACAAACCATAACAGTGAGAAATTTCAAGCAATACACAGGTCTCCTCTGCTGTGCTGTCAGTGCAGTTAGGAATTTAAGCATAGGTTAGCTAGGGTTCCATGGCCCGATTGTCCCAAAGTTTAGCTGAAGAAGTGTCCACTTCCTTCACTGCAAGTGTTGCTGCTGGCTGTGTTCTGTCCGCTGCAGCACACTCTCAGTCTCTCCCTGACTCCTGGCTAGTCTGAGCTCAGTTCCATGCCACACGGTGCTGCTCATCAAGATTAGAAGGTACAGCAACAACTCGCAAGACAGCAGTCACTGCCTTTGGCTGTCCAGTCTCAGAAGCAGCAAGCCGTCCTTCACTGTCTCCATCTTCTCTTTGTTAGAAGGAAGCCATTAGGTAGGCCCTACGTGTAAGGCCAGGTGATCAAGAGGATGTGAGTCCCAGAAACCAGCCACGTGTGGGCCCTGTCAGGAGGTGCCTCTCACATCACGTTGCCTAGGCCACCTGGGGAAGCCCCATTCACATGTGTTGCCCTAGTGTTCATCATCAGTGACACTTCCTTCACTCCAAAAAGCTCAGGACTTAGACAATAAGTTGTGTCATCTCCCTTCTAGTATTCCAGTGTAACATAGAATTCATGCATTTGGTCTGGTCTCTTACCTAAATATTTTTCTAGAGTTTTATTGGCTTTGTTTAACTTCCATATCCTCAGTGACTCAAAGGGAACCTGATCCTCAAAGCATTTTTGCCAACTGGATGTATATTTTGTAGTGAAAACTTTAAGATTGCAGGCAGTGAGTAAAATTGGTGTTTGTGGAATATATGGTGTTGGACAGCATTCTGAGGAGTGTAGATTCATCTTACAGACTGAAGCACTGAGAGAACATATGCAGTGAGAGATTGACAAATGAAGTCTATGATCTGGAAGTAGGTATCGTGGTGAATGCCTGTAGTCCAGTACTCTGGATACTGAGGCAGGGAGATCCCAAATGTGAGCCTTGCTTGGGAACATTAATAATTTAATCTCAAAATTTAAAAAAATGGGACAGATGGTTGAGGATGTAGCTCACTGTGAAGTCCTGGATCTCATCCCCAGTACCATGATAGATGGATGAGATAGGTAGGTATTAGGTGTGTTGATTGGTCAGTCGGTCAGTCAGTAGGGGGATCTACATGGGAAATCAATGAAAGTATGGATGAGAAAAGTCGCTTGGCAATATAGGAAACATGGGTTAGGTGTGTTCAGAAGGACAAAAACTTAAGATGTGTGTGCTTGTGTGTGTGTGTGTGTGGGTGCATGTATATGTGTGCTTGAGTTAATAGAGGAAAGCATAGTAAGAAAAAGATGGTAGCAAATACTTAAACATATTAGTTTTTTTTAATTCCAGTGACTATAAATTACTTTTTCTGTTTTATATTTATGATGTACTCATATCACCTGCAAAATGAAAAGAGGTTATATTTAAAATGTTTCTGATCATTTAAACTAGATACATTCCTCACTGCATTTGAGGACAGCTTGGCAACATAGTGATTTTAGTAGATTAGCTTGTATCTGTTATGTTGATTTTGCACTCAGTAAGTGCTACTCATAAGCTCTGTGTTTAAGCCCTTGAGTAGATAACACCTTAATCTCACAAGCCCTCAGGAAAGTTTCTGTACATGATCACAAAGAAATTCACTTTACTTCTTAAAGCAATAAACCATTATCTTATGCAAGTCTTGAATCATTTTCTTCTGTAGTCAAGTATATTTGCAGTATAAACTCCATTAGTTTTGATAAATGGGTGCTTCTATTTCAATTTCCTCCAAATAAATCATCAGAAAACTAAACTCGGGTAAGGCTTTTTGGAAAATATTTTCATTATGTAATACATAATGGTTTGCCAGAAGCACAGGAGTTTATTAGTGTGGATCACAGAGCTCAGGCTGTGGCTGATAGTATTTTGTAAACTGATGCGTGAGAAACTGAAGGAATATGGTCAACCTAAGTTTGTTCTCTAAAAGTCTATGTGTATCAATAAACAGAGATTTAAAATTTTTAATATTGGAGGGCTGTCCAAATACCTCAATGGATTAAAGCACCTGCAGGCAGGCACAGGGGCCAGGAGTTCAATCCCCAGACCTACTGTGTCAGCCCCGGTCCCAGGGCCCGCTGAGACAGTAATTGAGACTAGGCATGTTGATGCATGCCTGTAATCCCAGCTCTTGGGAGGCTGTAAATAGGAGAATCACTATGAGTCTGATCTAGTAGTGAGACCCTGAACACCCTAGAGACCCTTTCCTTAAAAATACAAAAAAAAAAAAAAACTAAAATAAAAAGTTTAATATTGGTGAGTTTTCTTCTACAGAGAGGAACTGAACTTGTCAGATAACTGCAGTTTTTAGATACATTGCTTTTTCTCTTGTCATGCAATAGTTGGTCCTGAAGTCAAATCAAGTCTCCAGCTTTATTTCTCCTGAAATTCTGTCAGGAGACACAATGGTACGACTGCAATTGCTGACATCTGCAGCAATTCTTTTTAGCCACAAATAGATACTTTCCAAGTATGCAAGTTTCCCTACTTAGTTCATGATTGAATTCTGGTGGTGGTAGGAGAGTGAAACATGTGTGCTTGAAGAAGACTTGCATAGTGACTTTGCATAGTCCCTACTGACTTTTTAATATAATATTTAAATAAAATCTACACGAATGTGAATAGCCATAGCAGTACTAATTTCCTTCATGTTGCCTATTAATGTACATTAAGGGTCCATTGATCATATTTCACTTTTATAGAATTTAAAGAGATACAATTAGGAAAATACAAACAATCCTTGTCATTTACCTCCTTCCTGTTCAAAGCTGTGTGCTTGGCAAGGTTAATAATACTGAATAATGAATTAACGCAAGCTGTATTTGGAGCCATTTCTCAGTAGGTAGTAAAAGGCAGATCCTATAACAGAGGAAATTAAAAAGTCAGACAGAGAAAACTAGTAATAATGTTAATTTGGAGTCTAATTTCTGCATTGCTGAGCCCATTGGTGGTGAGTTCTCTCTTTGTAATAGTTGGTAACGCTTCTCAATTCCTACTGCTCTGATCTTTCAGTTGCAAAAGAAATTACTGCTTCTTAATATTTCTGCAAAAGAGAAACATGATGCTTACAGGTAGTCTACCCTGTGAAAGATTTTCAGTCATCTGCACTGTGCCAGCTCATCTTTTAAGGTTGATTTTGTTGTTCTTCATATAGTTTCCTGGGTGATCTTATAGTCCTGCTAGACTTTCGGGCATGCTCCTCAAGAGGGGTATGAGGTTCTGGCTCTCAGGAGAGTCACTTGTCCCCACAGCTGCAGTATAGTTATTAATGGGATGTGCCTCAATAGAACAGAATATTGAGGCTAGGCAGATGGCTCAGTAGAATAAGCACTTCCCTAGCAAGCATAAGGGCTTTAGTCCAATCCCTGGTCCCACCAAAAAAAGAAAGAAAGAAAAATGGAACAGAATACTTGCCATTGGCTACCTTTAAAAAAAAAAAACAAAGTTTGATTATGTCACTATTTTGGAGGTTCAAGTTACCTGCATCAAGCCAGTTGTAATGAGGATTCAGTGGCAGAAGAGAGGTGGTGCGCAGCAGTTAATAGCAGTGGAGGCACACGTTGGGGTAGAGTCATATCTCAACCCAGAAAGCAGAAAAAAACTGGGTCAGGCCAGGCTCAAGGTGCTATAATAATGTTTTCTTGAGAGCTGTCAAGGGGTCACATTGAGTAGGTATCTACAAGTAAGTTCTGCATCTCTTAAAAGACTCCAAAACACTTCCCAATACTTCCCACAATTCCTTGAGCCTTTGTGAGGACCCTGTTGGGTGATATCTAAACCTGCTCACAGGCTAAGGAAGTCCCACAGTGCCTAAACACAAGGTGGGCGTGAGCGGAAGTCTCAGCTCTCCAGCCGACAGTTCACAGAACAAACACCCTATTCTCAAGGCCAGCCACATCTTTTTCAATCAAAACCAGCACAGAAGAGGCTGGGAGTCTTCCTTCTTACCACATGTGGGGGACTGAACCACAATAGCTATCATGGGAGCTGTCTACGAAATGCCACTATTTCTGATCATAAACGTCTTGTACACATAATCCATTCTCAGGTCAGGATATGGTTTCCATATCTCCAGTTGCTTGGAGATTTCTCAGAGGTTCATACCTACTTGTTTTGCACAGAAAACCCTGACTCCTTCCTGCTGGCACTCCTTTGCTTTGAACCACACTGTCTTTCATCCATTCCTAGCATGACCCACACAGTCAACTGAAGGAAAAAGAAACTGGTGGGCGGGCCATGTTTTTTGGCCCTTACCTTATATTTTCTAGAAGATGAGCTACCCCAGGAAGGCCCATACCCATCATCCCACTAGGTACCAGAAAGAATTAGATCTCAGTCTTGGCCTCACTTTCAAATCACCTGGGATGTTTTTTAAAATTTGTACTCTTTGGGCCAAGATAAATTATCTCAGCTTCTTGAGACTGTGACATTTTTTGCAGTGGTAATTTCACCTGTTTGGTCTCTCAATCATTATTATTTGTATCTATATTTAGGAACTATACAATTAGTGAAGCTACCTCCATAAGTGTAATTTCTAGTAGTTTATCTATTTGTTTTTAAATCTGTTTAGCTATATGCAAGGATCATACAAAATGTGCTAGTGGATAGAATAGGAGTCCCTGGAAGGGATCCTTCCAAGTCATTAGGTCAGATTTCTTTTCCTCAGTCACAAGTAGCCCTAAAGGTGCGTGCACAGTCCCTGCCTGTACCTGACCAGGGCTGGAGACTGTATCCCAGGGCAACGTTCTTATCCTCTCCAGAGACCAAAGAGGCCATTCTCAACCAAGCAGAAAGTGACCTCTATCACCCATTAAATAGCAGGAGACTTTTCTCCTGAGCAGCCTCCCTTGGCATTGGGAATGGAATCTTTGCTGTCACAAAAGAATGAGTTCCCAGGCTAAAGGTGCCCAGTATAGGAGGAACAACCTGGGAGAAGCAATTTCCTTCATAATTATGACAGATGTCTTATCTACCAGCCCATGTCCCTTAATCTTGCCAAAAGTAATATAAAACACCCATTGATTTTCAGGTTGATTTCAGAACTAAACTAAAGCATATCCTTAGGGCTTACTGTAAAGGAGAGGGTCACAAGGAAGTCAATAGACTTTGAGTTACTAAATGAAATAATAATACAGAGACCAATCAGAGCATCATCAGCACCCATCTGATGGCCACGAAGGCTCACAGGCCTGCCTAACTTGTCCTTGTGATTTCCTTTGCTAATTCCACATAAACCATCATGGCTTTTAATGTTCAAGCCCTACAAATCTTTCAGCTATGTAATATAAGGAGAAACAACTTTGAAGATGCTGAGTCAATCAGTACTTGTCCAGGCGACTCTGAGAGCAAGGCTGTTCCCCATCAGGGCAGCAGAGCACAGTCCTGGCAAGGCACCCGGGGCCTTCCTTTGCCAGCCCCTCGCAGGAGACCACTAAGATCACAGCCCATGCTGCCTCTGGAAGCAGAGGACGCAGCTGTAGGCACCTCACCAGCCACTGTTTCATTCTGGGGTCCCCACACCTGTTCTGGAGGTTAGCTTCCTTTCCTAGTCTGGGCAGTGAGAAGGCTGCAGCTGGTTCAAGTCCTAGCCTGAGCCTGCCAATGCATGATCCCGCACTTCTGATGCCTATGAGTAGAGCACAATATGGCTTCAGCAGGGGTATACCCTGCACATGGAAGAGGTGCACAAGCAGGGCAGCAGGCACTCACCGCCCTCCCTTCCCTGCTGCTTCACTACAGGAGCTGCAGCCAGGTGCCCGTCAGTGAAATGCACCACTCAGCAGCAGAGTCAAGTATGGAAACGAGAAGATACATTTAGAAGCATTTTACAGCTTTGTACTCCTAGGGTTTGTTTGATCCTTTATTTCATTTTTAAGTAACTCAGGTGTCCTCTGTTTTGCAAAATTATCTGCTGTGGTGGATTGCCAACTGGTGGTCAATTTATTACACCCAGCTGAACTGAACCAGTGTGGTGCTGGGTGTGGGAGGCCTGCATGAGGGTTGTTTCTGACAGCATAAGAGGCAGAACCACAAGAACTGCTGGGAGACTGCTTAGGGAGCTGGATTGTTGGGTCCTTAATGTGTGGACAGATCTCCTGCACTCTCTTGTCCTATGTGCTTCTTTGGGTGAATATTATAAATAACCTTATAAATATATGTCCTGCATTGTATTATTCCCCTTGCAGAGCCCCTGTACATGGAGCCACGTACATGAATCACAAACACAGCTGGTTCTTTAACAGTTTGAAAATAGTGCACTGCTCTTACTATGCAAGTGATTGGGTTTGTAATATGTACTTTGTAGAGTAAGTTCAACTCACATAGGCCAAGGAAAATCTTAATTTTTATTTAATAAAATAATACATAGAATTTATTAAACACATTATATTAAATATATTGAAAGCTTTGTCTAACTGTAGTATATTTATTAAAGCCCTACAAACCTGTGAAACTAACACAATTTTTATTTCCCTTTTGGAGATGAGAAAGCCATGATGTATGGAGATTAGAAGCTTTCTCTAATAGCTGGCTCCGTGAACGTTCCTCTTGTCCACTGAACCCCACTGCCCATGCTTTGTAGGGCATGACCTGCACTGGCACAGCCAGAAGGTAACTCAGTCAACAGCATTCAGCCATCATTAGAAGGCAGGTGCATTCCCCTGCCGGGTTCTCTGGTTCTCTCTCTTCTGGACGGAGACCAGGCTGGTGTTCAGGGCGAGCTACTTGCTCTGGGTGTCTCACTCATCTGGGGTGTGGTGGCACAAGGCAGGAAATACCTGTGCACAATAAGCAGGAATCAACCCAGCTCCCCCATTCTTCTTAAATGGTAGAAATTTCTATAAGAATTGTATTTCGGACTTGGCAGAAGCCACCAGACAGAAAAACGCATCAGCGTTCAGAGGTAGGGAGTACTATCAGCAGTGCTACGATGCCAAGCAGCGCTTTCTTGAAGTATGCACCACCTCTTCTCATTCTCCTTAGGAGAAAGTTACCATGTGTGGACGCAGAACACACTCTCTCCTTGGACAAATCCCTAAGGCTGAGCAGAGGTCAAACTATTGAATTTGCAGAGGAAAAAAAAACACATGGATATGGAATTGCCAAACAAGGTACTTTGTCCAAGGCCTGCTGCAGCTCTGTCAGAGATTTTTTCATCACAAAATATAATATAAAGCAATGTAAGGCACGTGTAAATTATATGTGTATTCTGATATATTGGTTCAGTTATCTTAGATAAATCAATAAACTGGGGCCTAGCCTGCTCGCTCTGAGCTTCAGGCATGTTATCACAAATGATTTCATTGTTCATAATGACATCTGGCCCCTAATAGTTGAAATATTGCTCACCATAATGGAAACCTTCCTTTTCATATTTTTTCTTAATGTGCTAGGGCACACGCTTCATGCACTCAAGATAAGCAGATACGTTAGCTTTCTGTTCCTACGACAAAACACCTGAGAAAAGTAATGTAAAGGAGGCAAGGTCGGTTCAGCAGTTCAGAAGCTTCAGCCTATGATCACTTGGCTTCATTGTTCCTGGGCCTGTGGTCGTCTCATAACAACTGGGAAGCAGAGAAACGGGTTAAGGAGCCACTGCTCTAGAGGTGCACTGCCCTCTAGAGGTGCACCCAGTGTAGGGCCTTGCTTTCAGTGACACGCCCACTACCTAAAGTTCTGCTTCCCAATGGTGTCCAGAGCGGAAGACCAACGTTTGAATGTGTGGGTCTTCAGGCACCGTTTTAGTTCTCAACTAAAACACTAGAAAGAAACACTAGGAACAGTAGAAAACAAGCGATAGGAGGATTTTTTTAAACTCCATTTCTTTCATTGGCATATCTTGGTATAGACACTAAGAGCCCAGTGGTAAAACAAGAGGCAGAAGAACTGACTCTGAGGGTGTTATGTTTTTAGTTTTTCCCAGAAGAGGTAATGTTTCTAATTTGCCCCAATGTTATTGACAACAGAGTAGGACTTACTCAGTGGTTTCTGAATGCAGGTATAGAAAAGCTATTTTTCACCAAACTAGGCTTTTTCTGCATTGCTTTTTTTTTTTTTTTTTTTTTTTGAATCCCAACAAGTTTTATCCAGAACACTGTTTAGTTTTATGAGAAACAGTTTTCTAACTCCAAATGGGATGCTCCCTTCTCCAGAGGTGAGGGAATTTTGCCAAGCCCAAGATGCTACTGTGGACATACTAAGACCAAGATCACCACTGGCCAGATTACCCTTCTTGGGTTATTCAGCTTCACTGAACATCTGCAGGCAATTTTTCAGTGGGTGCTAAAGGGCAAGAGCACATGACTATGACCTTCATTTTAGTTAATTCATAAAAGTCTTACTTATTGGGAGATTATGCCAGAGACAGTTCGATAACAAATATGTAAGTGCATCGGAAGTGTCTAAGGTGGGTTGAACATGGATACATTTCCAGTAAATGCTAGATATAACCAGAGCACGCCAGCAGGCACTCAGTGCCATGATAAAATGCTCTCCGGGGGTTGAAACTGCAAAACGTGTTCTTCACGGTTCTGAAATCTAAAGCTCAAGTCTATGGTGCAGATGATCTGGCTTTCACCCTGCAGCCCCTCTTCTGGCCGTGGCTCCCACTGTCACCCTGTCCCTTTGCATGGAATCTTCCCAGCACCACCACGGGAGAGAACAGCCATTGTTTTCTAGTGTTTCTTATAAGGACCCTATTGGGATTTGATCTTATAACCCAACCTTAACCCTAAGTACTACCTTAGTGGCCCCAACTCAAAATATAGCTGGGCTAGAAATTAGCACTTTACTAAATAAAATTTAGGAGACATAAACACTCAGTACATAGAAGAGGGGAAAGTATGCTAGGTACAGATGACTCCATGTAGATTGTGAACTATATAAAATTCTAGATAATAGTGGAGAAAATGCTGTTTGGGGAGTCAGAAAGTCAGGTGATATAAAGTCTCATTTCACTGGGGACATTTTTACCATTTGGGTTACAGTGATCCTAACAGATTTTTCAAGAACAAGAGAAGTGGTGTGATCCACAACAATTTATAGTAAATACTGGTCTTTAAATTCATAAACTTCCAATAAATGATGAATAATATTTCTAATAGTGGTACATACTTATAATGCCAATATTTGGGAGACTGAGACAGCTGAATTGCTGGATGTTGTGGCCAGTCTGGGCTACATAGTAAGTTCAGAGCTAGCCTGAAATGGTATAGACATCCTGTCTCAAAAAAATAAAAACAAGGGGCCAGGGAGATGGCTCAGTAGAGTAAGTGCTTCCCTAGCAAGCGCAAGGGCCTGAGTTCAATCCCTAGTTCTGTCTAAATAAATAAATAAGTAAATACAAAATGAAACAACAAAAAGAAGGTTTCTAGATTTGGTGTAGAAGCTACTCATTGCTAACAAATGTGTGTAACAAATGGTATAACATTTGTAACAGTGTAACAAATTACCCCAACAAGATAGTTGCAAACAAAAGCATTTATTACCTCTGTTTCTGAGAGCCAGGAGTTGTCCTGGCTTAGCTGCAGCACCTTTAGTCCCAGCTGTATTTGCAGATGATAGTCAAGATGTGCAAAATTATGTTTGTCACTAGACACATGAGCAAAGATCTACTCCACCCTCACCTGTTTGCAGTTCCTCTCTGAGGCCTTTAGGGCTTCACAGCCTACTGGCCAGCAGTCTCCACTGGCTTCGTACTGCATGGACATGTCCAGGGGCCCCTTCCAGTGTGGAATCTTCCTTCATTAGAGTGACCAAGTAGAAGCTAGAGTGACAAAACAATCAAGGGAAAAGACATATTCTTTTATAAAACAGTCTTGGGAAAGAATTCTTACCCACCTGCCTCAAATTTGTATCACTAAATTTAATCATGTAAATACCAGTAGATAAGATTGCTGAGATCACTGGGTTAGAGTGTTTGTCATAAGTAACTACCAGTGAAAAATCAGAGATCAAGGAAGTGTTGAGGCTATCAACATGATTTTCCTCTAAAATTTTGAAAATGCACAAATCACTGCCATCCTTAATACCTGTCTCTGTCTCTATTGCCATTATAAAATCACATGTAACAGCACACATTGCCCTTAGCCACCTTTTTACATGTCATTTTCTCATTTAATATGTGTGTGAATAAATGACCAAAAGAATGCAAGGAGGATGGAAAAGGAAGTCAACCCAGACATAAAGCTGGGTTATTCAGTGCCAAGCCCAGCTGAAGGTGTGTTCCAGGTCCAGCTGGCACAGATCCATTGAAGAGCCATCATGAAATATTCTTGAGCAGTGTACATGTGTATCTGTGCATGCACGTGTGTGTGCACAAATGAATCAGTATGCATGTGTGTGTGTGCGTGTGTGCGGCCATGTGTATTTTCATAGTGAGATCACATGCAGAGCAGAGGATCTGTGTCCCAGTGGGTGGCCTGTGTATTTACCTTGGTTCCCTCTGACTATGGCCATAAAACTGGGCAGAGGGACTTTTTAAGTTGGAGAGGCCCAAATTAGTCCTGTCTCCAGAAGGCATTTCCTTTCTCAGAAGTATGTTATTTTCTTTTTTATAAACAGCAACCAGTGTATGTTACTCAGTGCATCTACAAAGTTGTATTTTATCTTCAATTACAGGCTAATTGCAATTATCCCTACTTTGCCCCTTCATTATGCTGGTTTATAGATGATCATTCTGCCAATAGGGCTTTTCACCCTGTAAACCAAGGATCTTCCAGTTTCCTTAATTAGCTGGGTACAACACAGCCAGGGGGAAAACCCTTTTTTAATAAAATCTGATGAGACTTTGCACGAGTGTTTGCCCGCGGGTGTACATGTGTGGCTCTCAGTGCAATGCTGCTGATCCAACAGCCACAGGCACCGAAAATGCTTTGAGAAACTCAAGATGTCTTTACCTGGACCAAGTCCATCACGGCTCACCTGCCGTCGAAAGGCTGGTCGGTGCCTCCTTTTGCTTTGGCCTGGAGAGCAGAAAGAGCCGAAGCTTCCCAATTTGAGGGACAGATAAATGGCTTTCTAAACAAAGACTCACTGACTTTTAAATGTGGTTCTCTCATAATTTTTAGAAAACATTTATATATGGAGATGAACCTTATAAACAGCTCAGCCTAGTCAAGGCTATGGTTTTCTCCAATTAAAGGACTTGACAAGACCACCAATTGTTCTGTTGTGTTTGGAAGCTCGATCCAAGTTTACATTTCCAGCCAGTGTTTCACTCCTTATGTTTATGACAGCACAAAAGAGCAAGCTCTGGGAATTTCTCGAGGGAAAGCGATGGCAGTCTGCACAGTCACTGAGGAGAAAACATGCACGATGGAAAGCAGGAGAACGGGTGATCCCTCCTGGGTTGACATTTAAATCCTAAGCTGGATTCTCACACATCCCAAAAGTGAGCATATTTCCAGTGTTTGCACACATGTAGGAGTTGCCAAGTGGAGATGGGAGTCTGAGAAAGTACCGTATCAACCATTTGCACAGCTGTTGTTGAAAATGGCTCCAGACCATCCTGACGTGTCTAGCAGTTGTAAATCTTGGCCATGTGCATCCTAGGCTTTGCTAAAGGACGTCCCTGAGAATAGCAAGCTAGTAAGTCCCTTAGTAAACATACTTATGAGAATATTAACTCTGCCACCCTGACGGTTGTCGTACTGCAGTCTGTGTAGAGCCATGCATGAAATAGCTCTTTTTCATGGGAATTAGAAAGTACCCCCTGTGGCTGTCCTGGTAACCTTCAGGTGCTGGTCTATGCACTCGTACCTGAAACATATATTGCTGTTTTCAATGGAAATAGGAAGAAATGCCAGCATCTAAAATTTTTGATTTATTCTGGAATTCTTGGCTCCTGGACAGCTCCCGTGTCTGCTCTCTCAACATCCACCTTCTCTTCCAGGATCAGCACACCTGACCGTATGTTGAGTCTCATCTAGCAGCATCATAAAAACCTTGCATGTTCTGGAAGCCTTTGAATGCTTTCTGTCAACAGTGCTCTGGCTGAATAGTCTGAAAGACTAACTGAAACTGGAGATGTTAGAAAATCACGAAAGTTGGGCTGGACAAAGTGATACATGCCTGTAATCCCAGAACTCAGGAGGCTGAGTTCAAGACCAGCCTGAGCTACAAAGTGAGCACAAGGCAGTCTGAGCTTCATAGTGAAATCCTGTCTCAAGAAGAGCCCTCCCCCACAAAAACGAAAAAAATGTAACTGAAGTGAATTGAGATAGCATTATCACCCAGGACATCCTCAATAATTATTCTGTTTGCCCACTACGTTCTGATAAACTAATAATTGTGCTCCCCTTGCATATCTTAAACACTAATAGATATGGTTTCCAAAATTTCTACTTAAGTTTTGTCTGTTGGTACTTTTATTCCATGGAAGTACTTTCAGACAACCATTTGGTTCAGCTTGGCAGGGAAAATCTGTCAGGGTAATAAAATCTAAAGCATATAAACTTCTGCACCTTATTTTCAATGACTCTCAGACAAATTTCCATCTAATTCATAAAAAATAGCAAAATGGACTTCAGCCTTCTGAACAAATAGTAGTGTTCAAGCAACAGTAAAGCAGATCCCCTCATTTAATTTTTTTTTCCTTCTTCATGCATTTGGAACTGTTGGGACAGTGTGATAGTCAAGGTCAATCCATCTGAGAAAATATGTAGAAAAGGTGAGGCAGAAGGATGTCAGTGTCCTCCTGGAGAAAGTGAAAGGTTGAGCCACTGTGAGGCACATGTCGTGTGCCTGCAATGTACTCACAGCTGGCCACAAGCCGATCAAACCCTCCCCGCACTCCCAGAAATTCAAGATGAGCCTTGCAGAATTCATTCTTCACTTCAGGAAGTGCCCTCTACCCTTCTTGATCCATCCCAAAACACTCAGATCTAAGATTCAAGCAAGATTCCTTCCTTGTCATTTGTCAGGACACCAATATGTGATTTCTAAGTTGCTTCATTAAAAAACAAATCCTCATGTTGCTTAAAAGGTACTGAGCAACAGAGTTTCCTAATGAGTGACACTGAGGAGATACAGGAGGACTTGTGTTTTGGTGTTAGGACAGCCAAAGCTGCTTGTGATGAGAATTGGCTGACACCTCCACTGAGATGCACAGGTGGTGTTCAGCCTCCTGGGCTAGTGGTTCTACCTCCCTCTCACAGAAGAGGGGTTCAAGGAGCTTTGAAAAACTCTAGTATCCATAGTGTACCCCATCCACCAAATAAACCATAATCACAGGAGTGGAATTCAGGCATCAGTCTTATTTTAAAACTCCCTTGGTAATTTCAGCACAAAGCCAGGCCTGGGAGTTGGTGCCTTTGCTAATGACTGCAGGTGCATGGCTCTATATATTGAACATCGCTTTCTCAAGGTACATTCAGTCTCTCACAAACATGATTATCCAACAGTGACTGCAGACTGAACTTACAAAATCAAGCAACAAACACATCTCCCAAACACAACCAGATGCCTTACCTCAAGCCAACTTAAGAAGTGAGGTGGGAGGAAGCCGAGCCATTCAGACCTGAAGTGAATTTCTCGAAGTGCTGATTTTAATATGAACAAAGTGCTGTATACACTACCAGCCTGCATGTCCTCTTTCAAGTAAAGCACAAAAGCCATTGACGGGACTCAGTGCTGGTGTTTTCCAATGATGATCTGAAAATGTAAATCTTTGAGACTCCAAAAATTTTGGCTTATTATCAGCCCTACTTTTGACTATATAAACCATCCAGTATAAACTAATTCAGGAGATCAAGGGTCTACAACTACTGTCTAATAGTAAATATGATGATATTTTTAATAAAATAGAATTACTTGAGTAACAATATTTCAAAGTACAAAGTATGAATTTGGGCAAGTCCTCAGTTCAAGGGAAGGCAGTGAAGGAGCATTATTGACTATTCACTACATACCAAATTCATTAACCTGGACTTGTTTCTTTTCTATCTTGGTTTTAGAACAACACAGTGAGGTAAGTACTGCATGTTTGCCTTAATTTAAAGATCCAGAAATCAAAGGCTTAACAAGCTGAAGGTATCTGTGAGATGCCTGACCTTGGAGAGGCAGGGTAGAAGTGAGTCCATCCGACTCCACATCAGAGGCCTCTCCCCAGTTCCTCTGCCCCAGCAGCAGGGATGGACACCCACAGGTGCTATTTATTTTGCATCATTTGACAAACCTTCCTTCAGCACCTCTTTCAAAGGCTGTTTGGAAATTATGAAAGACTAAATGCCAGAGTTCACTTGTATCCATTTTATTGTTGTTATTTTTCATTTTTATTTTTAAAGGAAATACAATAATTTTAAAAAAATGAAAAGATATAGATTTTCATTGAACAGAATGATAGGAATTAGACAATGGTTGTTCTATTGTTGTCTTCAATTAGTTGTTCAGATTAGCAGCTATAAGGTTTATATCAATTTTAATAGCCAGAAATGCCAGCTATTATACTTGGGATACAACAAATTACTACTGAGTTTATGGACACAGAATCAGTCCTGTGGGACCAACTAACTCATCACCTAAATATTTTGTATGAATAGCATAACCAGCACACATCCAAAAGGTGACTGAAAAGGGTTGGTGAGTAGCTCGGCAGACTAAGTGCCTGCTTAGGCAGGCTCAGGGATGGAGGTTCAATCCCCAGCACCACACTGCTATGCTGGCCACAAAGTCCAGGCATGGTGGCCCACCCCTGTAATCCTAGCACAGGGGAGGCTGAAGACAGGAGGATTACTATGAGTCCATGCTGCATAGAGTGAGACCCTGTACCAAACACATTAAAATAAATAACAGTGATTAAAGTCTTCAGAGTGCCCATTGAATTTGAGTGGAACTCTATTGTATAAAAGCATGGCTTGAATATGATTATTTTAATTTTAATTCTGAATATGCTTGCATCTACAGCTTCCAATTAAAAAATAATGATGTGAGGAATTCTTTTTACATTTCTAATGCTTCATTAGGCCAACGTTAGTCAGCTGGATATGTTTATTCAGATATTTCAGATTACAAATTGTATTTATGTATAATGGAATGAATTAGATTAATAACGACTATGAAGACAACAATATGCAGTGTTTTAATTATTGTAACTGTCCTAACCTGTTTTGAAACTGTCTCATTGCTATTTATTTCTCAATAAAATCAATTTAAAAAAAATAAAAAAGATTAATCCTCTTCACTATACCTTGTACTAAATTGGCAGGTAGGTTCAGTGCACAAATTCACTCAATAGGCATGTGTTTCTTTTTTTGAGAGAATGTCTCAACTTGTAGTTCAGGCTGGTCTCAAACTCACAGCGATCTTTTTGCTTTAGCCTCTCAAGTTCTGAGATTACACACCTGCGCCACCACACCCTACTCAACAGCTAGGTGATGCCGTGGTCACATGCCACTGGGCAAAAGCCCGGTCTTCAGGTTATCCAAGTAACAAGCGGTGTTAACTTTCAGAAGAGCTAGCTAATGTTGGGCCCAGCGTGAGAAGCTTGGCCAGCTGGGAGTCACAGTAGCAGACATGTTAAAAGGACTTCAGAAATACTTCGCTGGTTATTATAACAAACTATCGCTAAAAGAACATTAGTCTAACAACAATAAGCCTTCATGAAAGTATTTTTATTCCAGGATATATTGAAATACGAGTCCTACCTGTAAACCTACTTACAGGAACGTGCACAGCTACGCCAGTGACAGACGCATGGACATTAGAAGAACTGCTAGCAGTTGTTGAATGATAGTGAAGACTCTCTCTGTGTGCAGTTGTATTTCTGAAAGTATTTTCTAGTGATGGCTTAGAAGAGGTTTCATCTAGTCTAGAAGAATTGCCTACCAGGTTCCTTCCTAGGGGAATAGTCAGCCGCATGTCCCATAGGTGTTAATCCTCATGGAAAGATAGATTCACAAGACACATCTGTATTCTGTCCAACTTCTGATCCTCCATTCAATTCTGCTTGTACCAGCAGATCTAGTTGGATCTTCAAATGGTGTTTTAAGTTCTAAGTTATTAGATTGGCTGGGATGGATATTACTTTCTTAAAAGGCCATCAGAAGTTGCCAGAAGGAAGAGCATACACCTTCAAAACAAGTCCCTGGCAAGCTGAAACAATGTGGGTTTCACATTGTGCTGTTTTCTGTTTTGGATTATTTATGTCTATGAAATGAACTACCAGACTCTGAAAATCAAAGCATGTTGAAGAAACAGCTCAGAACAGTCCATATCCCTTGTAAGTCTGTCCTATCTGTTCTCCTTGTTAATCTACCACCTTTCTTACCTAGTATACATAAATAATTACCTGTTACTGAGGTCATAGATAATCTCCTTCTTGCTTTATGGTTCTTTTATATTTTCTAAATTTTTAGCACTTAGCATATACTATTTATACAATTGGCATTCCATGAAACTATTTTTTTTAAATCCCAAAGGCATAGAAACCAAATTTCATACCAATCATAAAAATATATGGAATGGTTTATAATTGAAACTCATATAAAAGCCTTTGAAATACTTTTACATTTTTCTGAAAGCAGTAGAAGTAAAATTCAAATATTTTAAGAAAAGAAGGTGTTATACACTGAAGACATTATATCTTGAACCTCTCTGTTTTATCCAAATCCTATTGTTTATAGGAACAATCACATAAATCTGATGCTTTAGGCATTTTTCCTATTGATGGTTATTCTAAAGCCAGCATGTGAGCTGAGCGCAGTCGGCTGCTTGCCCGAGTTTCCACCTTGGCTTAGATGGTTAAGGCAGGAAGGTGGCGCAGGGTGCTGACCTGTCACACCGTTTCCTCCTTGCTGAGGCCTGCTCCGTGTGGGCATAGGTAGGGAGCCTCTATCATTACCTAGCTCATCATTCCAGCTGTGTGATGAACAGCCTTACCTGCCAGGAAGATGACAGTTATGTTAGTGAGCTGCCTGCTCCTAAGAGAACACCGGGGAAACCAGATTTGAGACAGATTTGTTTGGGCTTATGGTTTTGAAGACTTCAGTCCACAGTTGGCTGGCTCCACTACTTCTGGGCCTGTAGTGTGACAGTACAATATGGCACAACAGTGTGGTGGAACAAGTGCTGCTCACCACACCTCATGGCACCAAGGAAAAGAGACAGACAAACAGACAGACTGACTGATTGATAGATGGAGGAACAGACAGACAGGTGAAATGGACAGAAAGGAAGAAAAAAGGGGGTGAAGAGAGAGAAAAAACACACCTGTTAAATGCATACCCACAATGAGCCACTTCACCCAACTCAGGCACACCTTCTCAAGTTCCATCAGCTTCCCAATAACACCAGTATTGGGACCAAAACCTCAACACTCGAGCCTCTGGGAACATTCCAAATCCTAACTACAACAGCCATCTTGTAGCCAGTCTGTGTGTCATGACTCTAGGGGACAAATGGTGGCATATGCCCCAATTGTCTGGGCTGTATGCCCACATCTCAAGGAATAGGGAAGAGTCCTGCCAGGCAATTCTTTCACCCTTTGAAATGGAAATTTCCTAGGCAGATTACTCAAGCATCTGTTGTTGACAAACATCAGAATACCAGCAGGTCTGTCCCAGTGTTTCTGCTTCCTACTTCTGTGCCTTAATAACTCCATTCAAAATGGAGAGAGAGAGTGAGAAACCTGATTTGGCAAGTATAAGGCATTAAGTCTGAGAAAATACAAAGTATCTAATTGTGCTTTATAACACTGCAATGATGAGTGCCAGTTTCCTAGTTCAACACAAGTTTTGCGAAATCTTCTAAATTCAAAGTATTTCTTGAGCTTTTGCTGATATGGCTCAGCTCCATGTTGATGGATTTAAACAGAAAGATTTCAAGGAGTTACATCTATAGCCTTTATTTGTGCAGTTTACTCAGCAAATATGAACCATGTTTGCTTCTTAATGTGAAGCACTTTTGTAGATGCTGGGAAAATAGCTGTGAACACATGACTGAGGGATGTGTATGGTGGTTTTACTCCACCATACAGCTGTGTAGCACAGTCTGCCGAGGATGACAAATAGTGTTTTAATTAAAGTAAAAAGGGGAGAGGTTATGATGGCACAAAGGAGGCTTGCACCAAGGAAATAGCTCATAAGGATTACTCCAAGTAGGACCTGGGATGATTTAAAAGCTATAAGAACACAAATTCATAAGAGGATGAGGAGGAATCCAGGAGAACCTGGGTCACATCTGGAAGTAGAGGAGTTGGAGCTGCCTCCACTTCTCGGGGGGTACGCTGCATCAGGGCAAGAACTAAAAGACGAGGTGGACAAGCCCAGCTCTCTGCGGACAGGCAAGAAGTTTATCCCAGATTCAGTGCTCAGTGAGGGAACCCAGGCAATATTAAGGGAGTACATGGACAGCAAGTGTGTTCTGAGCTTACTTCCGTGTGACTAGATGACAGCTGGAAGACAGTGAAAGTTGTGAAACTCCTTTACAGGAACTGCTGAGCTATATCCCCACCACCACATTTCTTAAAGCTGCTGTCATACTAGAATGAAAATGGAATACACGTCATTGAAATAAAGAAAATGAAAAAGATATCTAGCCTGAGTTTTCCAGCCACAAGCCCCTCTCCCATGTGAATCCCACGAGTCACATGAACTCAGCCCACATGAAGATCTTCAGGCGCTTGGACGTTTGTTTGGGCAGCACCAAATCGGCAGCCACTCCTGTATGGTGGAGTAAAACCTGATTTAGCCTGTTGAAAATGCTGCTGGAGGTGGGGAGTGAGGGAGGGAGGGAGAGAGGGAGGCAGGGAAGGAGGGGAAGGAGAGGGAAGGAAGGAGGGAGAGACAGATGAAATGGGCACAGAAACCTACAAATGAGGCACTCATCTCTAGTGGCAGTACAATGCCAGACAACAACCTGATTGCTTGACAGACACAGCGTTTATGTGTGTTTCAAATACAGGCAGAGTGATATCCTGCCTGTCACTAGTACAAATGGAGAGAAATGAAGAGTTTGACTTGCTCAGCCATTATGCTTATGGAAATGCTTATGCACTGATTCTAATAAAATTGTCCTTCGGCCTAAAAATGTGAAAACTATTTTTATGGCAAATTTTAGATTTTAGCCTCTAGCTTAAAATAAGTATCAGAGGATACAATGCTCTACTCGAAGTAGGTTCTGTTGGGAGGTGAATAAAACTTAATATATTCTTGGCTCGATGAGCACATTATTCCTCCAGATACAGCACAGCCTGGAGTGGCACCTCGAGCTTGTGCAGTGTCATACACATCTGCCACGCAAGTTCCTCAGTGTGGCTCCCGGCTCATGGGGAGCCACTTCATCTTACCTGCTCATTGCAATGTATTTATTTTTTGTCTAGCAATCCTATTTCTTGTGGGGAACTCTTTTTCCTGTTTTTCTTTTTAAATAGGACTGAATAATTCACAAACCTTTTCAAAGCTAGAATTTTGTAAACACATACACACATATATGATACAAGGTGCTGCAAGGTCTATGTAGAGAATTGGGCATAAGGGATTGGCCCCAGGAGCACCGTGCCCCCAGACGCCAAGTTCCACAGGTAGTCTGGTCCCTCATGGAGATGGCAAATGACCGACACATATCCCCTGGTACACTTCCGCTTCTCTCTAGATGACTTACCTAAGACACTATGCAAGTAGTTATCTTGCTATGTTGTTTAAAGAATGACCAGAAGAAAAGTGTCTCTACGTGTGCCCTACAGGCATAATTTGTTTCCTAAATATTTTCAATTTCAATTGCCTGAATCCACGGACGTGGATCCCTTAAGCAGAGAGGACGACTGTATGTAGCACACACACTCACGTGCTGCCCATCTTTAGGGTATTTTCAGCTCTTTAATGTTCTGGAACACTGTTCTGCTTCAGGGTGCTGCTGATGGAAATGATAGGATATGAGATCATTTACATGGAAAGGGAGTTGTCACTGAGAAAAACAGAATTGAACAAGCCATCTTTTATAAGCTTAAACTCTGATCTGAATGACTTGGGAAAATAATCCAAGAAACAAAAAAATACAAAATTCCCTAGTTTTCCACCAGTGATTCTTAAAGCATGGAGGGCAGCTGTGTTGATGTGTTAGAAGAGCTGGAAGGGTACTTAGTACTGAGAGCTCTGGTGCAATTGGGAGCTATTCAGAGACTTGAACAAAAACTGTACAAATGAATTAGTAATGCAGAGAAAAATATCCGGAGCCCATAGCAATCTTCCTACAAATAGAATTGAGACAAGAAAGAGTTTTTAATGGGCCTATTATGAGAATGTTGACAGTGATGTTCAAAGAAAAGAAACTAATCCTTAATGCTGTTTTAAAGGTACATACATCAGAAAACATCAACAAGTTACTTTAAGTTCAACTCTCTTTTTTTCAATTTTTCTTTTTTTATTAGCACAGGATTGCTCTATGTAATGACTGCATTCATTGTAGGAATTGTTACATGGGCATAGCACATCTCAGTCCTTTTTTCCCTTCCTTCCATTTCTCTTTTTGTGAACATCAGATCCATTTATTTAAAAATCCTTATAAAATTAAATACCAGATTAATAATCCAAAACAGAAGATGATAATACTAAATCAAGGTACACTTTTAGATACATTATCCATGTTGGATTATAGCTGTCTCTCTTTTCCTGTGGTCTGTTTTTTACTTTACACTTTATTTATACATTGAGAAACCATGCACTATTTCAGCTCATGTGCCTGATTACTTTACTCAGCATTATAGTCTTGAGATGCATCCATTTTCCTACAAATGACTCAAGTTTATCCTTCTTTAGGGTAATACTCCACTGTGGATACATTGTATACATACAACGTTTGCTTTATCTCTTCATCGGTTGATGGAAATATAGGCTGTTCCCATGATTGAGCTATTATGAATTGTGGTGCTTCCAGTACACACACACACACACACACACACACACACACACACACACATATATGACTGTGGTATGACGATGACATCTGTGACACTTTGGGGAAGATACCTAGAAGAGGAATAGCTGAATCACATGGAATTTCTATTATTAGTTTTAAAGGAATCTACATACTGATTTCCATAGTGGTTGCATCAGTTTATATTCCCACCAACCATGTAGAAAGAGTTACTTTTTCCCCATTGCCTTACTCGAATTGGTTATTGGTTGATTTCCTTATAATAGCTAACCATTCTTTGTAGAATGAGATGAAAACTCATTTATTTGAATGTGTATTTCTTAAATTCCCAACAGTGTTGAACATTTTTTAAAGCATTTATTGGGCATTCATATTTCTTCATCTAAGAAGTACATTTATTTCAGGCCCCGATTTTTTGATTGCGTTCAGCAGTGTTGAACATTTTTAATGCATTTATGGGCATTTGTATTTCTTCATCTAAGAAATGTATTCAGGAGCCCATTTTTTGATTGGGTGTTTAAATTTGGAACACCTAATTTATTTTTCGTTCTTTATACATTTTAGATATTAATACTTTGTTTGAGGAGTGACTGACAATTTTTTTCTGTAGATTCTCTTTGCTCTATAGGTGTTTTCCACTGGTGTGCAGCTCTCTAATTTGATGCAATCCATCTGTTGATTCATGGTATTATTTTCTTGCATAGTCAGTGGTCTGTTCAGATAGTCTTTGCCTATACCTGTGTACGCAAGTGTTTTGCCTATTTTGTCTTCCAGCACACTAAGTGTTCCACCTCTAATGTTTAGATTTTGTACCAGTTTTGCTTTGGGGTTAGTGCATGGTGAGAGATAAGGGTCTGTTTTCAGTCTTCACCATGTGAGCAGCCAGTTTGTTCAGCTCCATTCATTAAAAAGCTATCGCTCCTCCAGCAAAGGCCATCTGTGCCCTTGTCCAACATGATGTGGCTGAGTGCCTGGAGTTGCTTCTGCACCATCTATTCTGCTCCATTTATCCATGAGTCCGATTTCTGCCAATGTCAGGCTGTTTCTATAATGGTGTTTACGTATACCATGCTGTAATACTACTTGAAGTCTGGGGCTGTGATGCCCCCTACCTTATCCTTATTACTGAGAATTGCTCTTGCTTCTCTAACTCCATTTGAATTTTAGTATTCCTTCAGTTCTGTTAAGTTCTTAAAACATTTGCTAGAAAAATAAGACAATAGAAAAAATAAAAGGGATGTGGATAGGGGTGCATTTTCATTGGTATTATATTAAATCTGAAATTTTGACTGTATTGATTCTGCCTATTTAAGAACAGGGGATTTATTTCCACTTTCTGATATATTTTTAAACCTCCTTTTTCAGAGTACTGTAGTTCTAACTAGAAGTCTTTCATCCCCTTGATTAGGCTCATTCCTAAGTATTTCACTTTTCTTTATGCTATGATGAAAGATGCTGATTTCCTAATTTGCCTCTCAATGAGTTTGTTATTGGTACACAGGAGCACTATTAGTTTTCAAGTATTGATTTGCATCATGCTATGCTACTGATTTTGTTTATTAGTTTTAGGATTCTTTTGGTGGAATTTTAGGGATCTTCCATGCACAATCTCATTTGTCTGCAAGTAATGATAATTTACCTTCTTCCTTCCCTATCCACATCTCATTTATTTTTTCTATTGTCTTATTGTTCTAGCTCGTTTTAAGAACTATATTGAACAGAAGTGGTGATAGCAGACATCCTTGTCTTGTTCCTTATTTTAGAGGAAAAGCTTTCAGCTTTTCTTTGTTTAGTATGATGTTGACTGGTCATACATGGCTTTTATCAGATTGAGACACAATCCAAACCCAAAACTTGTACAAAAAAGGAAATTATAAGAATCAGAGCAGCAATTAATGAAATGGAAAGGTTTAAAAAATGCAAAGAATCAGTGCATTAAAGAGTTGGTTCTTTGGAAGACTGAAAGAAGTAAACAAATCCTTTGCAAATCTTACCAAAATAAGGAAAATAAAGACCCAAATCCATGCAATAGAAGTGAAAAAAGGCAAATCACAATGGATTCTGCCCAAATCTAGCAGATTATCTATAGCTATTCTTCTGTTATAATAAAATGGAAACCTGAGAAGAAATGAAGATTCCTAGTTAAATATGAACTAGCAAATTTAACCAGGAAGATATATATATATATACTAGGTAACCCAGAATCAGTCAGTGAAATTAAAGATCTGATTTTTAAACTACCAACTAAAAAAAGTCTCAGTCTCATTAAATTCATCGCGAAATTCTACAAGAACTGAGACCCTCAGGAACCTGTACTAATACATTAAAAAAAATTGAAAGTTTTTCTGTCTATTGAGATGATCATGCGACTTTTGTCCTGCTTTTGTTTATGTGGTTGTGGTGTATTACATTTACTGATTTGCACATGTAGAACCATCCTTGGATCCCTGGAATGAATACTACTTGAATGATGAATGATTTGCAGGTAGCAAATCATAGATCCTGTTTGCCAGTATCTAACTGACAATTTTTGCATCTTTATTCATGAAAGAGATTGCCCTGCAGATCTCTCTTTTAGTTGGGATCTTTTCTGGCTTTGGAATCAGGGTAATGACTTTATAGAGTCCTGCTTCCCTTCCAATTCCATTGAGACATTGGAGGGTTATTGGCATTAGATCTCCTTGAAAGGTGAGGTGCACTGTAATCTGCTGAGTTACCTGACCAGCTCCATTTTTACAGAAAAAATACTTGACAGGTTTGGAGATAGCTCAGGCATCTAAGCACCTGCCTGGCAAGCACAAGGACCCAGGTTTTAGCCCCACTTCTGCATGCCATGCCAGTGAAATTGGATGTGGTGGCACACACCTGTAATCCCAGCACTGGGGAGGCTGAAACAGGAGAATGAGTATAAGTCTGAACTGCAAAGCAAGACCTGTATCAAATAGATAAATGAAAGATTTTTTAAAAGAAAAACTAAGGCCTATCCATCTCACTTTTTCTTTTCCATTTTTTCTTTATTTTTCTTTTCCTCTCTGTCCCTCCTTCTTTCCTGCTTTCTTCTTTCTTTCTTTCTTTTTTCTGTGACGTACCGGTGATTGACCACAGGGCCTAACACATGCTAAACAAGTACAACTGACCATAGCCCAAATGCAAAACATGTTTCTTCAGAGATTTTCCCAGAGAAATCTGCTCCTGTGCTGAGCACAGCACCAAAGTTAACAAAGAAGCTACTTGGGAAGTCAGCTCACAGGCTCACTGGTTTCCAGGTCAGCTTTTCAGATTTACCTGCTCGGAGTCTTGATTTTTTTTCTTCCCAGTATACAAAATGCAATCCTGATTTAAGCAACCTCATTTGTCTTGTGGCAAGAATTCAATGAGAGTCTCACAAGAGACTGAAAGCATAGCAACAAAGAAGCTTTAATTGAAAGCTGGTGACTAACACCGAGTCAGGAAAACAAAATGCCTGCACTTGTTTGGACTTTACCTCTAAGTTATATACTTTTCATGTTTCTGTGGTAATCATATTACCACAACACATTTTTCTCAAGAATTTTACAATACTGCCACATAACTGTCCCAAGATTTACATTTCCCAGACACTGTTGACCACCTAGCAGTCATGCAGACCTTATGTTTTAAAATTCAGCCTTCTTCCCAATTTGTTCCTCATTTTATTATGATCAGCTAGATGGGAGGGGGTGAGATGAGGCAGTGAGCTCATCTACAGATTAAGTAAATTTCAATGACTCTTGGGTAAATGGAGTTGCCAAAAGAAAATGGAGTCTCCTATGCTCTATCAGTCCAAAGCCCACAAAAATATTTTCAATTATTTCATATTGTGAAATAAATGATGCTATGCTTTGAATTAACTGGCTCCAGGGATGTCCGTGTTTTAACTTGAGGCCACGGGACAGCATTTCTACCAACCAAAGTCCATTTTAGAAGAAAGAAAAGTCATCCTCATACCTTTTCACTTGTTGATTCTCTAGCAATCCCTTTTTAATTAATCTATATTGAAGAATTACAAAGAAAAGAAAAAGAAAAATCTACATTCATTGATGTTCACGCTGTAGGCATAGTCTTGGTGCTACCAGCCAAGCCATCAACAGTGACAGACAGGTTGACAGGTTAGATTATTATGTAAGAGAATTGCTTCCTTTGGATTGGGAAGTATTTCAAACTTTCTAAATAAAGTGCTCATGATTCCCAGAAAACTTATTATTATAAGTTCCCTCTGATAGTCAAAGCAGCATATAAAAACAAGTGGCTAAAGTGAAGGATTTTACAAGTAGACATGGAAGTCCATAAGAGCCATAATATATGAAGACATAATACATATTACCAATCACATAAATGAATCATTAAAACTAATGATTATTATTGTAAAAACTGAAGTATGTGGATTGGCTGGAATAGGTATGATTTGTTATAAGGAAAAACAAAATCATAATTACTCTGAATTCTTGTCTCCTAAGTTATTCACAAACATAGGCATCCATTGGCCCAATGTATGGTTGTCCAGTTTTCTTTACAGCAGTTTTATTTTACAAACTAAAGACAAGTTAGATGAATCATTTATGAAAAGGGTTTAATTAATTATTTAATTCTTAAGTATAGAGTAGTCTGGGTTCTTAATGAAATCTGAATTCTTTACCAAATTATTAAGTAGAAAGCTACCTAACTTTTAAATCACAAGGAGAGAAATTATCAGGTCGGAAGTCCTGATAATGCTGGAGATGCTTTCTTCAGGAATAACTTCGAATTCTTGATTCCACCACCATCGCTCACTACCTTTGTTAGTCCATTCATCCTGTCTTAACACAAACACTGCACACCTGGTGCTCTATACACAGTGGAAATCTTTTCTTATTTTCTAGAACTTGGGAAGCCCAATATCAAGGCTGGGCAGATTCTAGCAAGGTCTCACTTTCTGGTCCACAGATGTCTATTCTCACTGTGTGCACACATGGTGGAAGGACAACAGAATCCCCCAGGGTTTCTTTGATATGGGCTCTAATCCCATTGATGAGGGCTCCACCATCATGATCAAATGACTCCTCCAGGCCTCACCTCAGAAATATGGTCATCTGCAGGACTAGGTTTCAACATGTGAGTTCTTCAGTGATACAAAACTTAAGTCTTTTGATGTGTGCTGGGCAGACCAACTAGTCCCTTCTTTGTTGTAGTACATATTTAAATTAATTAGTTGTAATTTATTTCCCAACAAGGTTCTTCCCAATGGAACCACGGGCCATTATAATAAATAAGAATGTAATAAAACTGCAGGTGCATCATGTCACTACGTTTCATACAAAGTGCTGCCTTCCTGACTGGGACTGAGCTTTCACTAATTCTCCCCACTCCAAAGGGCTTTTGGATGATGACTGATCAATCAAACATGAATGCAAATGATGGGATTTGCATCCCTAATGAGTTTAATCTGGTGTGATTGCCATGTCTTGCTGTGTATTGTACCTGCGTAATTGCAGCCTTTAACAATTAACTTGCTTTCATGACTACGGAAAGTGACGTGGTTAAGTTAAGGACAGATCACTGGAGTTATATGGGACACATAAGCACTCCAATGCAGTAGTCAGCACTCCACTCCCTGAGGAACTTCTAGCAGGCAGAGATCCCTCGTACTCCCTCTCCTCACGCTGCTAGTTCCCAGCTTCTCGCTGAGCCTTTGGAGCGCACTGCAGCAGCTTTATACCGTGTAAATGTGTCTTGCTCGCACATGGCTGTTCTCTTTGCCTCCCAACAGCATATGCTTCATATTTGAAATGGAACAGGATGTTTAAAGCTGTGGAGCTATCAATTTGTTTTGCTTAGAAGGCAAACTGCCCTGCGATGTGAGGCCCAAGTGTTCTTAATGTCTCTGTTGTGCAGTACTCAGCCTCACGTCTATGTCCACACAGTTGTATTACCTAAGCACTCTCACGTTCTGAGCCAGTGCACTTGTGCCAGTTGCTGTCATGGTGTTGCCAAAAGACAACCGTGTAATATACAGGAGGTTACCAGACGATTTGTCTAAAAGGAAAACTCTCCAGATGACTTGAGGACATTGGTGCAGCTCTAGTTTTGCGAGGTAGACCTTTGTCCTGTCTTTTGGCGTGTTTGAATGGCATGTTTGTCCATCTTGTAATTGAGCACTTTCTCTTTTTAGGAGGGAACTTGCCAGCATCTCTTTTGGGCCTCCTATATAGATTTCAGGTTGGCTCTGCACAGTTCAGAGGCCAACGATACAGTTCTTTCACCAAGACTTCTAGATGGAGAGAAACAACGAAACTCTTCAGACGTCGAGTACCATGCTCTCCCTTGTGGCCTTCTGGCCTCATCTCTAGACAGGCAAGGCACAGCTTCTGACGACATTCTGCCGATCTTGGTGTGAGAAGCTCCTGCTGGCAAGGCTGAGCAGCTGCAGAGGGTGTCAGCGTCTCACCAAGTGCTTCTTCCCGCCACTTCTCTGAGCCCTGGAGCTCTGAAGCAGTGGTTCTGAGAGGAAAGGCAGGGTCACCTCCCACATAACCCCTGGAATCCACCTGCAAAAAATTGACTCCTGGAAGTCCAGGCAAGCCTGGCTTCTCCAGGCTCCACTTCCAGCCCTGGCTGCCCTCCACAGTAGGAGCTATTTTGAAACTAGGTGCAAAATATCAGGAATCAAAGAGTGAAGAAAGGGATGCATGAGGGAAACAAACATTTCTTAAAAGAGCTGACTCCAAGCTATTTATTAGAAAGATTGAGACAAATCAACCATGTGCAGGTCATTCTAACTCAGAGACTGGGAGAAGGGTTCAGGCTGAGCACTGCAACATGTGATAAAGGCTGTCTTTCCACACGTGAGCACACCCCCACCCTGCAAGCCCAGCACCTCCTTGGGTCACCTTGTTTTGTTGTTTTGTCACTGCTGCCTTCATATGTACCTGAAAGCGTGCTTTCTAATTAGAAACACTTCCTCCTCCTCCAGCGGACAGTGAGAGGGAGTAGGAGAAGACGCCATTTTTTCAGATGTTTCAGGATTTTTTTTTTTTGATGATTTAGTTCTTAATTTTGAAATATGGAAATTTTAAGAGTTTTTTTTTTATGGAATCTCCTTTCAAGATTAAAAATGTTACAGCCTAGCAACCACCTTCATGGTCCTTCTACTTGTTAGCCAACTCAAATTTTTTAAAACAGGTTGTAGGACAAAGTGCCTTAATTAATTCTAAGAACCCGGCACAGGGGAAGAATTGCTTTGTCTCTCTCTTCTGCTGTTTTGCAATGTGAGGATCATAATGCATCACTGAGAATGATGGCCAGCTTTTCATATAACTTGTGATGAGGACATTTTTATAACTCATGGAAAGGAAGGGAAGCATTGGAGACATAGTAATCATTTTAGGGATCTAATTGGAAGGTTGGCATTGTGAAATACAATTCCTTTAGTAGACTTGACAGTAGTGTTATCTTTCAAAATACAATATGCGACTGTCAACAAATCTTCATACAGTTTTATGTTATGTTCATATTTGAATCTACAATATCTTGGGACTACTCAAAGGAATATTTTTGGAGATTCTGATATATTTTTAAGGCTTAAGCTGGGTTTGTTCAGACTTGGCCGTATGTTAGTCAAATATAAATTATGACAGAATCCTTTCAAACACTTTGTTTACTCACTCATAGTGAAAAATATACAAAATTCATAACCTGACATGAATATTAAATGTTCTTTATTCTCCATTCTGACTGCATGTCAGTGCCAAAAATTATGATTCTTTGCTATAATTATTATATATTATGTTTATAATGAGTTTCTTCCAGTTTTATTTGGGTCATTACACAATTCACATCCTAAGCAAAACTATTACTAGTGATAAAAGGTAATTTTTCTGCAAAATCAAAATTATTTCCAGGAGAATAAGACAAAAAAATAAGAAAGTCATATCAATAGTTACATATTTATTATCTTGCACATTAATCTTGGTTAAGATGTTCCTAGATGTTTTCCTTTAAAAAGCACCCTTTTTAAACTATTTGATTGTATTTGGATTATATTGTAATAATGAAAAAATATAGTCTTTGGTTAATATTAAATTTTAATATTGGTATATAATTTTTAAATTTTAAAAAGACAAATGTTAAAATTTGATACGTTTCCATTGTGGCTTGTGACCCCATACTGTATTTAAGTGTCACAATTGTCAGTCCCCAGACGTTTGGCTAAATAATTTCCCATGATCTAAAAAGATGCTCTTTTAGTCACCTGACTTCATGCCTCTGCAATTCTTAACTATTAAAAAACATAAACATAAATCAATCTCTTCACTATAAATCATCCCTTCTCTTCTTCAAAATGACCTGAAAGTGAAAAACAATAATTTCACTTTATGATCTAAAGTCAAGGTACATTTTTATCCTATTTTTTAAACCACTTTAGGAGACCTTATTCTTTTTGCCAAAAAAGGAATAACATGTTTTCTAGAGTCCAAACTGCAAATAATCCAGCCCAGAATAAGGGGTAACCATTAAAATAGTTTTTCTTATGTAAAGAAAACCTGTGTCTCCCCTCAAGAGTTGCATCTGCTCACCCTCTGTTCAAGGTGAATGAATCAGAAAACTGCTGTTAGTGTCTTTGGCGCTCTCTGTGTCACTATTTCAGCAGAGGAGTGTTATGATACCAAGTAAACAGTATCAGGAAAAGCACAGCTCCTGAGCCTGCCGCACAGTGTCAGAGGGAATGCTAGTGAAGGTCAGAGTGAATTCTTACTTGCTAGTAAAGATATTTTGAGACCATCTCTAAACTTAAAATGGTGAGCAAATTTGATCCACCAGTGCGTGACCATTCTAACCTGGATTGGAAGAAGCCACAGAAAAGAATGTCCAGGGCAAGAATGGAAAGAATGGATCTCAACTGAAATCCCTAGTGGATTTATGCAACACAACTCCTGCCCAAACCCTAATCCATATTCTAATGTCTAATCATAGTCTCCCAGAAGAAAATAGAACTGTCGCCAACTGAAATGAGATATTTCACTATGTGAATTTAAATAAATAAACCAGAAGTCAGTATTCTTTTTATTTTATGACTGAATACAGGTCAAACATTTGCTTAAGAGAACTAAATGCCAAGGTTGTCCAGAAAACTGAGTTTCAATTTTTAGTAGAAATAATTATATATATAATCTACAGTTAACTGCCCAACTATTATATAAATTTTCCCTTTAAATGAGAGCATCCTAAAATATTATATATATATATATATATATATATATATATATATATATATATATATATTGTGTGTGTGTGTGTAGTATATATGTTATAGATAGATAGATAGATAGATAGATAGATAGATAGATAGATAGAGTATATTTCCTGGTTCCCAAAGTCCACCCAAGCATTTTTCAAAAAAAAAAAAATCTTATGATTAAGTGGAGAATTTTAAATACCAGCTTAAATGTCATATTGTATAATTAAGAATTTATATTTTGATTTTCTATTCAAGCTTGGTGTAAATTTTAAGAGATATATTCAATAAATACAATCTTTCATGTATTTTTGAAAGAGAAAGATGACCCAGAAACAATATGCCATTGCGAACAGGTGTGTTGGGGAGTTGATGAGAAGTTCCCGTTGCACTCAGGTTATTATTACAATTTCTACACACAGGTTTCCCAGAAGTATATCAGTTTTGCTGAATCACAATCTGGAGCTAAATGCCCAACTAGTATATGAATTTCACCTTAAATGAGAACATCCTAAAAAAGTATAAAAACAGTTCAGAAGATTAAGATGCTTGGGCAAGAATTGAGCCAATTTTACACTCAAACCTGAAGAGCCGAGGGCCATGCGAAGCCAGTCATTGTGTTAGGTCGTATCTGGTCCATTCTTGGAAAAGCCTCTCCCTGCAGGTAGTTCTAGAGACTCTCAGGAAGAGGGGTGAGAGCATGATTCCAGAAGGCAAAGGGAATGCCCCAAACAAAATGCATCCTAGCTCAGTGCTGTGGCTTGTATCTAGTTGTCCCCCACAAAGCCTCATGTACTCATGGGGCATAGATCTAGAGTTTGGGATGAATCCATGATCCAAGGCTGGGAGTATGGGTCTGAGTACTGCTGAGCTTATGGGTGTGAGTGCTATAGCCAGCCTGGGGCAGACGGCCTGAAGGCAGTTTAAGGAGGAGAGAGACTTCCTCTCTGTTGCCAGTATGGATGCTATCCCTCCACTTTACTGTTGCTCTTTGCCACCGCCATGAAAGGCTGCTCTCTGCCATGTGCCCCTCAGCCTTGGAGCCAGCTGAGTATGGACTGAAACCTCCAGTAACTGTGAGCTAAATAACCCTTTCTTTCCTTCATTTTGGGTGTTGGGGATTTGTCCCAGCAATGAGAGAAGAGTGATTGAGACACTCTGTATAAGGTGTGCATCCTCCCATCAAGCAAATCCCACCACACTGCAAGGAGACCCACAACCCAAAACATATAACAATATCTAAATGAGCTAAATTCTTTTCTCTGCTTGACAATATCGAAAGAATAAAATGTGTCTGTATAGTTTCAGGCTATTGGCTTCCCTAGTATTTAAATATGTTGATAGAAAATTTGAATTTATGTGTTTATATTTGCATGGCACTTAGAGCTATATCTTGCATATAATAATTATACATAAATTTACATTAAAATTGTGAAGAATTTTGATGATAAAAGAGCATCTTTTCAAACAGGCAAGGAAATTCAGGGACTTGTTTTGCTTTGCAAACATTCTGATCAATTATTGATCTTTCATGTGGTAATAAAATTAAAATTAAAAAGAATTCCTTGTTTTCCTCTCTTGAAAGTTGAATTTGTGAACCAGACTCTGGTTCCCTGTGGGGCTCATTTTTTGTCATGAGCTATAAATTTCTAAGTATCTCTCTACTAAATCGAATGTAAAGATTCTAAAATCAGTTCCCTGCCATCTATCGTACTTTAAAACATGTAAGCATTGGAATTCTGTGACTCTTCATGAGGAAAGGAGAGAAAAGCATTATCTGACCACTGAGGGTAGAAGACAGTTAAGGCTCTCTTTTCATGTTAATTTGAAGGTTCAAATTATGGATTCCAAGCAGTCTTCATGGAGCCCTATGTGTTTCCTCTCTTATCAAGGCAAGAACTGGCTCATTCCCCAAGCCCTACAAAGCTATCCATGAGCTCTTTGGAGGGCAGGAAGTAGAAAAGTACCGACTCCTCCACACTCACAAAGTAAACCAGTTCTGGTTATTACTATCAATGTGTGAAGCAGTTTGGGAAGAACAAATAAAGTTCTTGTTCTTCACTAAATAACCAAACATCAACAAAATAAGTCTTAAAATTCTGGGCCAGTGGAAATGTTGTTCTTGTACATTTTCCTACACTAGTGTTGTAAGATGCGGGTGATAATGGGTAATGTATGGGAGAAGGTATCCTCGGGAAAAGAATAGTCTACATTTGGCTCTGACACATTTTATCATATGTCTGCAGAACAAGGCTCTTTGCATGTGTGCATGTGTCTCTGGTACTACGTTCTGAAAAGGCTAATATTATTAAACTATGAGTGTGTCTTGCCTTGGCTTAAATTAAGTGAAGGACCAAAACCGAAAGACTTACATGGGAAATGTTGGAGGGAGGTTCCACTGTCTTCAGTACAAAACATCCAGGTTCCCCAAATAGTTCCCATAAACATTTCCAACTGCAGCTTAAAAGGAAGCTGGAATGGATTTGCAGTAGTACCAAGCAACAGTGCAGGGCTGTCGCTGAGTGGCGCATCAGAGACTCGTGAGGCAGCACCTGTCCTTAGATGCCTGGACTTTATGGGGAGAAGTCACTTTGTGGAGAAGGCTGGGATGCACATATGTTTCAGCTCCACAGAATCACTAAAAACAGCTCCAATAAGGAGGATCTGGGAAAACTTGAGAAAGAAGCTGGCATAATGCCAGAGCCTCCAGTGACGACTGAGACATTGCCACTTAATTGGGGAAAGAGGCTTTGCAACTTGGAAAACATGAGTACGTGTTTAGAGACAATTTTTGGATAGGTCTCATGCATACTCTTTAAAAAAACAAACTTTATTCCTTGAGTACTACCTAGTATAATGACACATGGTAAAGTTTCAGTAAAAGCTACAGAAAAATCTGTACTAGTTTCCTGAGGCTACTCCAATGTTAAATGCCAGAACAGGAACAGAAAATCTCCTGTCATGCAATCTTGAGACTCGAAGTCCTAAATCAAGTTGTTGGCATTCATATCTGGGAAGAGCCTTCTTTCCTTCTTTCAGCAGGTTCTTGACTTGGGCAGTGTAGCAGCAGTCGCCACCTCCACATGCCGTACACTACGATCATCGCTGTGTGACTGGTCTCCCCCACGCATCTTCGTTTTCTCTTACTACAACACCATCTAGAGTACAACTTCATGTTAACTTGCTCACATCTATGAAGACCCTCTCTCCAAATGCAGTCCTCTTCACAGATTCTGAGGGTTAAAAATTCACCATACCTTTTGGGAGAGCACAGTTCAACCCATAACCAAAGAAAGGAATGATTTAGTGTGTTGATACTGGGAAACTGATCCATCATATAGAAAATTAACTCTAAATGAAGAGTGAAGACCTATAGGAGAGGTGGAGGGCTGGGTGGAAGAACAGAGTCAGGATATTGCTTAAAGAGTTGTTGAAAGGAAACAAGAAACAATGAGAACTTGAGCTGAGGTGAGAAGAGTGGAGAGAGATGGGAAGGAAGGGAGATACCTGCTGTGAGACAAAGTGCAGGACAGGATGGTAAGGAGAGTTAGCTTGGGGAGCAGATAAGTTGTGATACCATGAGTAACAGTTCAGAAGGTGAGGGCAGAACAGTGCTTTGCAAAGAATGTTGATGAGGTCTTGCTTGAAGGTATTGCACAGGAGGTAAATATTGGGAGAGCTTGAGGAGGAAGTACTAGCATAACTGTTTCCATAGAAATCTCTCTGGGGATGGAACTGTTCCCTGTCTGTACTGAGTAAGTGAATACTGAGCACATGCGCTTCCTAAACTCACAAAACATGGCTAGTGCGTCTGAGAAGCTCAGTTTACAGTATAATGTAACAAATTTAATTTCCAATAACTGCAGATGCCTACTAGCTACCAGATAGATAGCACATTCCCAGACATGTTTGTTTAATGCTTGGGACAGTCACAGAAAGAGACAGGACCTAGTCTGGGCTGCTCATGAAGTTTGAAGAGGCTTTAGCTCACTGGCAACTCCTGAAGCCATGTAGGTTTGCAGGCCAACCCAGAGAGAGCCAGGACCTAAGAGGAAAATGACCAGGATGGAACTCTTGGGGAGCACCAGTATTGAAGGGGATTACCATAGAGAATAGAACATGAATACTGCAGCAAAAATCAGAGAGAATAAAATTGCAGAAAACACTAAAGAAATTTCAAGGAGAGAGGTGTCTGTCATATCACAGAAGAATAGATTTTATTAAATAAATGATGAGAAAAAGATTTTTACAACTTCAATATTCTTTTACCAGTAAACACATTGACTGTATTTTGTTCACTAAGAGTAAGTACGTTTTACTCCGACCATGAATTTTATTTTTGTCTTTCTCACACCCCAAGATACGAAAAATATTTCAAAGGTTTAGAGTCAAGATTAAGGATAATTTCATGGAGTTTAGAATACTGTGACCCTAAAACCATAAGCTACAGCAGGAAGCATCAGAAATTCTTTCCCAGGAAGCCCTGTGATGAAGTTTCATCGTGTTCAAATATCTCCACTAGTGACAGTCCCCTTCTCAGAGACTTCACATGGATAGTCTGTGAAGTGGATAGAGTTATTTCCAGCTTATGAGGGAGGAATTTATGGCTTGTGAGGTCGTAATGACGTCCTGAAGATGACAGTAGCACAAAGCAGTGAAGAGATAGACGTCCGATGTGGTCTGTTCCTCCACTGCGACAGTTTGTCCTAAGCGTAAGGCATTTACGTTTTGCTGTCATAATTGGTGTCGTGTATGCCCAACACCTCGGAGTCATTTAATATCTTTAAAGTAAACTTAAATTATTATTTAAAAACCAAAAATGATGGCAGTACCTTACTTGGAAAGCCAGTTATCAGAAGTAAGTGATGATTTTAAAATAAATAAAATAAAATAAACGAACTCTGAATTACAAAACAGAAAGGAAATAACGAAATGTTAAAAAGAGTCTAAAATATGCTCTGCTGGAGGACTTTATCCTCCTCCTTCTGGAAAGTGTGATGTCCTGTGGCCATGCTACTCTCTCAGGGATAAAGCATCTGACACGGCATTAAGGTATAAATAGCATAAGATCATCTCCCTTTCACTTCAACCTGAAATAAAACCAAAAGGCATCAGGTGAATTACAACCTAGGATTCAGCTCTGTAGGCCACCTGATCATTCTCTGAACATAAATTTCCCAAAGCATCCTTTCTAGATACTTTACAGATGAAATCTGAAGACGTCATTCAGCATGTTTGACTGATTTTATTTATGGCTTTTAGGGCAGTGTGGCTTTACAGCTTCCTCCGTGTTGTGAACATTTGCTTCTGGCACAGCTAAAGGCAAAAGAGAACTCAGGCTTAGCTTAAATAGTAGATAACGTTGGGAAAGTATCATCCAAATATAAAGAAGGAGCTGGACTTGGACCAGCCCCCACGCACTGTTACTAGAAGAGTCCCACTGTCCTTTTCAGAACTGCGTGTGGCACTGCTCCAGGAGCCCGACAAAGCAGGTGTTTTGTTCTTGGGCAGCAGTGTTAGTCACTGGCTGATCCTACGGACTCAGCTTTCTGACGGCATTTCTAACAAGAACCCTTGTGTCTGAAAGGTAGCTCCCTCTGGGCAGGGTACCAGGCTAACCTTCTGTCTACACATTCTGACTGCACAGCAACTAGCGCCTTGAGTTCCAGGTTGCTGATGTGATCTGAACCGCACGAAAAGAAAATATTTTGAAATAAAACAAGAAGAAAAGTGATCACCTAGAATGTATTATTTTTTCACTAGCTATGTTTTATAGATCTATTTTTCTAAGCTTGATTTTAAGCTAAGAAAAGAAACCTTGCTTTTTATGGCAATAGTTCTTCAGGAGAAAGACAACTTATAATGGAAAGTATCTTGCACAAAAGTTTTGGTAATCAGAGAGGAGAAATTCAGGGTAGATTGTAAATTTCAATTTTGAAAGCCCAGGGTAATGTAAATAGACTTCCTAGAGTGTAAACAACAGTGGTTTGAAAATGAAAACGTGTGCAAAACAGGCATCAAACTAGTTAGAAAATATGGCTAATAAGCATGTGTGCAAGACATGCCTTGAATATTTTTGATACTGAACTGTAATTAGTAAGGATGGAAAAGTTCCAAAACTTCTGAAACCATGAGAAAAAAAAGTTTATGGTGTCCTTTGCCTAGAAAAAGACAGATATTCTTTCTGGGAATTTTTACACATTTAAGTAACTTAGGAGACAAACACTTTCCCATGCAAATTTCAGATTTCAGATTTTATTAAATGATTCATGGTGCCAGAACATCTTAAACTTGAAGGAATTTACCCTTCGTTTAGCCAACAGAGAATGTAGCAATATTTTTTAAAAGGACAATTACATTTACTTGACTTTAGGCTCACTGTTATGTCAAATAATAATTACAGTACATTCATTTTGATATCATCCAAAAGCAAGTTTTCCACTGCTGAATGCTCTGTATTGATTGTTTCCATCTTGGAATTTTGAAAATTGTCTTTTATTTGCAGATTTACTAATAATACTTTTCTAGCCTCTCCCATGCTGGTTTTGTGTGATTTCATCCTGCACAATAGTGCTTTCTCTCTCTCACCAAAGTGTCACAAGAAAGTGGAGCTGTCAGAGTCTATCCTGTGGCGACACTTCAGAGGCCACAGTGAGCCAGGGGGAGGTGGCCTAGAAATATTGGCTGTATAATCTGGTCAAAAGCAGCACCTAATTCCTTCCGAGATCTCAGTGAAGCAGAAGTAGTGACGGGTGGGAAATCATTCAGTAAGTGAAGGAGTTTCTGTCTACAGCTCTGCAACCCAAGAATTTACAGCAGCACGCTTTACTGGATCACAGTACTGAATGGCTTTCCTTTCCGCTTTTCCTTTCCTATCTAGACTGCTCCTTATGTCCATTGTGTTGTTCTTTCTGCAGGTAGCTTGGTGGGGTTTTTGTTGTTAATGCTAATGTTGTTTTTCCATTTTTTTTTTTTTTTTTTTTTTTTTTTTTTTTTTTTTTTTTTTTTTTTTTTTTTTTTTTTTTTTTTTTTTTTTTTTTTTTTTTTTTTTTTTTTTTTTTTTTTTTTTTTTTTTTTTTTTTTTTTTTTTTTTTTGTACATCCAGCTTCCTTGTATCATTGAAAGGCACAGGCTACAAAGCATGTGTCCTGTTGTGTGAGCAAACGGTCATTTTTTCCTTTCTATTCGCAAATTCTGCTCTTATACCTTTTGCCTTGTCCTCATCTCCATCTTTTCTCAGGTCTGTCTGAGTTCCACTTCCCTTGTGGCTGGGACAAATACCCAACACCCAAAATGAAGGAAGGAAAAGGTTTATTTAGATCACAGTTACTGGAGGTTTCAGTCCATATTCAGCTGGCTCCAAGGCAGAGGGGCACATGGCAGAGAGCAGCAGTTCATGGCGGCCAAACAGCAACAATGATAACAACAATGGCTACTGAAAGTCTGTCTCTCTGTCTGTTGTATTCAGGCTCTCTTCTCCAGGGTGGGATGTAGCACTCACACCCATAATCCCAGCAGTACTAAGACCCATAATCCCAGCCTTGAATCACACATAATCCCAGTGGATCATGAGTTAATCACAAACTCTAGAAGTCCCCACCCCATGACTACATGAGGTTTTGGGAGGACAACTAGACACAAACCATAACAAAGTCTCTCGCCTGTTTTTCAGTGACATTGTCATCTTTCTCCTGATGGAGTTCTGTGTCAATCTGTTGATTCATCTGTTCACCATACTAAGCACACAGCAGTTCTGAGAAAAATGTCAGCAGAATAGTTCATCCTTGTGAGAACATGACAGGATATATTTACACAAACAATGTGAGCTGCAACCTACTACGTGATATAAATTTGCGAGCATATTTAGTTTATTTTTTTGTCAAATTGACTTCATGGGGCATAGGATCATGATTCATTGTTTGCCTTTAGCAGACTCTATTATTAATTTATGTACTTATTCTTGGAACAAAAAGTATTCTCAAAGATTATTGACAATTGCCTGGATGGATTATTTATTTATTTATTTGGTTGTTGCAGGGTCTCACTGCACAGCTCAGACCCATGGTGATCCTCCTGCTTTCAGCCTCCCCAACACTGGGATTACAAGCATGTGCTATTACACCGAGGTGCTGGCCAGCTCAGCCCACCCTGGCGGTAGGGCTGGCGGAGCATGTGGTGCCAGGGATCTAACCACAGTTCCCACACTTGCCTAAGCAGGCCTAAGCAGGAGCATTAGTGCACTGAGCTAGCTATCTTGCTGGCTATTTATTTATGTATTTATTTATACAAGAGATTGAACTCAGGACCTTGCACTTGCCAGAAAGGTGCTGATGACATTAAGCTATCTACCTGGCCCCTTGTTGTTTTGTTTTGTTTCATTTACATAACCAGGGATTGAGCTCAGGCCCTTTCATTTGCCAGACAAGCGCTTACTCTACTAAGCCATCTCCCTGGCCCCTACCCTGGAGATTTTTAATATGTAAGTGTACTACATCTATGTACTACATCTTAAGAGTTTGGGCATGCCCTCTACCGATACTTCAAGCTGTTGGGAGGGGCTGAAGCGGGAAATTGTCATATGTGTACGGCCACAGTGACTAACACAGACAGGCTACCTCAGACTTGAGCAAAGCATCCTTCCTGGTCAATGTCTACTATTAGTCACTTGGCAACCTTATTTCTCATGATACTAGCTTTGCAAAGCTACAAATAAACACCCCTACTGTTGTTCCTCAAGTCCTTGCCCCATCAGGCAGACAGGCCACCCCCTGACTTCAACTATTGTCTTTTGCATTTATTTTCTAAGTTCTCTGCTATATCTCCAATGGACCACTGAGAGACCAGCAAGTCCCTTCCTCAGGCAGCATCCTTTCTTCAAATAAAATAATCAAGAGCCTTTTTGAAGCATCTTCCTGGCAAGTACAAGGTCCTGAGTTCAATCCCCCATACCAATAAAATAAAATAAAATGGATACTTGATGTGGGCAGCAACTGATTTGGTGGTTTCTGATAGAAGCTTTTGTCATGTATATTTATTTTATTAGTCACTTTTGTAAATATCATTTTGCTATTCAAAACAAAATTTTCAGTGTGGAATTCTTCCATACATTGTTTACAAATCACTTCATCTTGCTGAGGGATAGAATAAGAAAAGATATATTATAACGGCTAATTTTTACATAAAAATATACAGAAGTATACAATGTGTTAAAAGTAGCTGTTATCCCCTCTGAGTTGTTAAGCTGTGCTTAGCTCTGTGCACATTACTGTTCTGCTGAGACAGTGAAGTCTTGGTCTGAACCTCACAGGTAGAATTTCACAAGGAAGGGGTATTGAAGCCTAACGTTCTTCTCTTGCCTACAGAATATTTGAAGTTCAAACACAGCTCTATCTCTGTTGCTTGTGTGTACTAAAGGACAATAAGAGCAGAGGACAACTCGGGGCTTCTCCCACTCTGTCGTCTTCAGTCTCTGCTCTCCGGGTGTGCGGCAGCATGCCTGGGCATTGGAGTCCTTGTTTCTAACCTGTTAGAAAATCAGCAGCCCAAGCCAATACTCATCTAGCTGGCAGTCCTCAGAAGGGGACAAGGGGAGAAGAATCTACGGAGGAAAAGCAGACAAGTGTTCCGTGGCGCAGATGAAGCGTGCGCCTCAGGTGCAGAGCTGGAGCTCTCTTGAACTTGAAGCCATGTTCTGTTTTCCTAGCACAAAAATGCATCCTGTTGTTCTTCCTTGTTCTATAGGAAAATCTTGTATTTTTATAAATTGTATTTATTTAGCAACAGAAAATGACTTTTTGGTGCAATGAGTGACACCATGTATATTTTATTTATAATAATGTAATTCTAACTCTAAAAGCCTATGCACATGTGCTATTTACCTGTAAATAAATTTTATATATTTGTTGAAAGTACCAAGAAAAATATTATGTGACAGTGTCTAGACATGTGTACCTCAAGTTGGTGTTTATCTCTTTATTATTTTTTTCAGGTGGTATTTAGTGTATTATAATAACTACCCTTTCCAAAGTTCTCTGAGGGTTCTTTTTTTTTTTTTTTTTTGGTGGAGCCAGGGACCTTGTGCTTGCCAGGGAAGTGCTTATTCCACTAAGCTATCTCCCTGGCCCTTTCTGAGGGTTCTTGACATGTAGAAAAAGCATAAAGAAGCCAACAAATGACGCTGAGTGTTCTGATACGAGGCACAGCATGCAGCTTGCTTGGCAGACGTCTTTTTGACTCCCCACTTTGTGAGCAGAGACAGCATGCTGGAATCCTACTGAGAGTCCTCCCACTAGGCTCTGGGTAGAAGAGTGGGAAAGCTTCAGGGGGGCTACAGAACCCCCAAGGCAGCGGCTGCTCGGGGAGTGGGAGGCTGCTGTGCTCCTGAGCATGGATTCTTTCCACACTCAGGTGTGATTATTATTTTTTTCTCAGGAGTGATTATTGACAAATTAAGGAAAGAGAAAAATCACTAAAGTGGTTAAGAGGAGCATAGCTGTGCTCAGCTGTGCCCCTCCATACGGGGGCAAGCAAGAGGGAAGACATGTGAGCCATGTGGAGGTGCAGGCTGTAAGCTCCCCTGCAGCCACACACACACACAGGCAGGTGCACTTCGCTCCCCAGGCCCAGCTCTGAGCAGGCCTCTGCAGGGACGCACACACAGGCAGGTGCACTTCGCTCCCCAGGCCCAGCTCTGAGCCTCTGCAGGGACGCACACACAGGCAGGTGCACTTCGCTCCCCAGGCCCAGCTCTGAGCCTCTGCAGGGACGCACACACAGGCAGGTGCACTTCGCTGCCCAGGCCCAGCTCTGAGCCTCTGCAGGGACGCACACACAGGCAGGTGCACTTCGCTCCCCAGGCCCAGCTCTGAGCAGGCCTCTGCAGGGACGCACACACAGGCAGGTGCACTTCGCTCCCCAGGCTCAGCTCTGAGCAGGCCTCTGCAGGGTGCTGCTGGGTCTCTTCTCTCCTAAGATGAATGGGACCTGGGCAGTCAACAGAGAAACGTCAGTCCATGCCAGCCACAGTGTCAGAGTGCAGAGCCTACCATTGCCTTTCTTCCTAGCCCAAAAGAAATTGTTCCCTGCCTACAAAAAACACTGGCAATTCTCTGAGTAGCTACGTCATGTTGCAGCTTGGTATGGCAGCTTGAATGGCAATTTTGAAATCCTTAATTACTTTACATTTAAGGCTTTCCTTTAAGATCTATCATTTATTGTCACTGATTACATAAGAGGAATATAGATTTTTATACATTATTTAAAATACAATATTTAAACCACCTGGGATAAAAAATGCATGCCAAGTTGTACTATTATTCAATACAAAGGTTGAAAATCTTCCATTCAATTCACTTGTCATGCATCAGTTATATGCCATAAACCATGAGGGCTGCCAAGACTAGAAAAGAAAAACATTGACCTGAATCTCAGACAAGTGTTTAGTGTGATAAAAGACATCAGAATTCTCTGTTACCATAGTAATACTGTGTCATATACTCAGTAGCTTATGAGCTGTTCTTGCTCATGTGTCTAGGCTGGGTTTATGCTCAGCTGGCTGAGCCTCTCTGAGCTGCAGGTTGGGTAGGTCTGTCTGCCCCCTGGGTTTTCCCTGGTCCTGTTAGCAGAACTGGCCGGGAGTCATCTCTGACGGCCATGATAGAAGAGTTGGAGGTCACATCCAAGGCACAGATGGCTTTCCTGGATCGCTTGCTAGCCAGCACAAGTGTGACATGACCAGCCTAAACTGGACAGTCAGGTGATGACTTAAAGAAGACTTTGAAAAAAAGATGAGCATGTGGGAGAGGGGTGCAAACTTGAGAAGAATAATACAGTGAACATATTAAGCAAAGACAAACTCATAAATGCTTAAGTAACAAAGGATGGGAATTTCTCAGGTGAGGAAATCACGTCTCACAGACCCCAGGAACATGGTCTTAAAGGAGGTGGTATTTATAATTGGACACAACATGTATCTGCATTCCAAGAGACAAACGTGAAGGAGGTGTAACTCATAGCTTCAGGAGCACATGAAGCAGCCAGCTATGAAGAAATGAAAGATACAATTATAGGACAAGTAGATCTGAATGAAAGTGTCAAATGGATACACAGAGCAGGTGTGCCGGGGTCCAAAACTCTTCTGTGCTGCTGCTGGAAAGACAGTATGAATATTAATTTCCAACATATAAAATATAGAAAAACGCAGAAGAATATGTTCCTAAGTCAAACCCCTAGTGGCAGCTAGACTTGACTTCAAAATCAGCTGGTTGATTGAAAGGAATAGTTACTGTTTCATGTTTTTGGATCAATTTTACATGCCTATATCTGGCAATCTCAAGATAACAGAATGTAATGTAACTGCCACTGTTGAATTCCTATCATCTTTTTCTTTGACATTCTGTATTGTTTCTAATGTTTTTCTTTTTTTTTTTAATTCTCTTTTTAAAAAAAAAAAAAAATTTAAAGAAATCAGCTAGCCCAATCACCTGTTCTGTAGGTGAAGAAAATTGTGTTTGGGGATATATTCTCTTTTTATCTTTATTCTCTCACACACACTTGTGTGTATGTGTGTGTGTGTGTGTGTGTGTGTGTTTATATACAGGTGAGCAATATAGATTTTGTAAATACAGTCATATGAAATTATATATAAAAACAAAGTAAATATTTTCCTAAATAAACTTCTAAGTATACATAACACACCATATATATGTATGCACACACAGATTGAATCTTTCTTATACATATTGAGAGAGAAATAGAAAAATGAACAGCTGTGTCATGAGGTGTTGTAATGAATTCTTAGTGTCCCTAACCCTAAAACCATTTGTCTCCTAATCAAGCCTTCTCTCTTGCTTGGGAGAACAGCATGTGACTTGAGTAATTCAAATGTAAAGGGAGATTGTCTATAAGAAAGCAAGCCAGTGTTTTCTCATGTACTGGGCCTTGGGAGCCCTGAGTGCTTCTCCCCACCCACTGGGAACAGCTGTCAGAGGAGGTGAATGCCAGCGAGGGAGGGCTCCGGCAGCAATGCTCTCCCCTGGCCTCCGGGACACAGTCGTTTCCTTGCAAGTGCCCATGGTTAGCCATCTCCCTAGCCAACATACAGCTCCGAAAGCGACCTGGCTTGTGTACCTAGCATGTGAGGTTTCTCTGCAGAAGACAAACAGTGAAACTTCAAAGTCTGCTATGATGATCTTGTTTAGTGAGGATGGAGGAACGGCGAGTGCTGGTCCTAGGGCAGTCGTCCCCGGGTCTGCCCATCCGGTGTGCTTGATGAAAGAAGGGTTATTGCAACAGCCTCACCTGTTCATTTCTGGCGCTTTCAGCACGGCTTCAGTAGGGCCGAGCCCCTGCGGCGTTGACAGAGCCCACATGGCCTTTAGTCTCGAAGTGCGCACTGCACTGCGACCTGCGCCCCAATGGTGCAGATCCCAGAGGGCATTCCAGGTGGGTGCACTTTGCATGTCACTGGGGATGGACAGGGGCCCAAGGAGGAGTCGTGAATGTCGCCCCCGGAACAAGTGCTTGCTTCTTTCAAGGCCTCCGCGAAGGCCCTCAGCCCTATTAACCCTTTGCTCTATCCTTTGCAGACTCGGACCTGAGCATGCGGACCCTGAGCACGCCCAGCCCAGCCTTGATATGTCCACCCACGCTGTCAGGATTCCAGAATGGAAGGGGCTCGTCCACCTCCTCATCCTCCGTCACCGGGGAGACTGTGGCCATGGTCCACTCCCCGCCCCCAACACGCCTCACACACCCACTCATCCGGCTCGCCTCCAGGCCCCCGAAGGAGCAGGCCAGTGTCGACCGCCTCCCCGACCACGCCCTGGTGCACATCTTCTCCTTTCTGCCCACCAACCAGCTGTGCCGCTGCGCACGCGTGTGCCGCCGCTGGTACAACCTGGCGTGGGACCCACGCCTCTGGAGGACTATCCGCCTGACGGGGGAGACTGTGCACGTGGACCGCGCCCTCAGGGTGCTGACCCGCAGGCTCTGCCAGGATACCCCCAATGTCTGCCTCATGCTGGAAACCGTCGTGGTCAGCGGCTGCAGGCGGCTCACAGACCGAGGGCTTTACACCATCGCCCAGTGCTGCCCAGAGCTGCGGCGCCTGGAGGTGTCGGGCTGCTACAACATCTCCAACGAAGCTGTCTTCGACGTGGTGTCCCTCTGCCCCAACCTGGAGCATTTGGACGTGTCAGGTAAACAGAAGCTGGCTTCCTGGCCCACAGCACTGTGCCAGAGCAGTCAGGACAGGGCCACTCTTCAGGGTCCCCTTCTCAATGACTACTAAAGATGGGATGTGGGGGGCCAGGAGGCCCTATTTCTCAGAGAAATTCTCTTCAGGTAATCTGGACACTGGAAATCAGCGCTGTCCCTTTCCCCAAATAATACTGGCTTCTTAGAAGACTTAAGCTGACAACTGGTACCTGGTGGTCCAGATGAGCACAACTTAAGCAGGTCCCTACTCTCTGTCACACTCGCAGGTATTTCAGAAAAGCCGCAGATGATGGAGACCAAGTATCTAACCTAGATAGTCAGGAACCAAATGGCTACTTCAAATATAGTTTATCGGCTACCCTTTACCTGTCATTACCAGTTCACAGAATTCTGTTGCTACATCCCAGTCACAGCGGTGACCCTGCTGTTTGTTCCTATGCTGTGTTCCCAACATGTCCCTTGAGGACCACAAATCACCCAGCCCTGACCATGCCCAGGATGACTTGCCATTTCAAGCACCCCAGGGAAATCTGCCACAGTAAAGTTGCTCCTTGTACTTCAGCCCCTGTCCCCCCACCTATGGGTTAATTCTAGAACATTTCTTAAACAAAACTATCAATTCCATAGCACAAGGATAAGGAGTATTAAATCAGACCTTCAGTCCTTCTAGAAATGCAAGGAAATCCCAACATGGTTGCTTTGCATGGAATCCTCTCACAGGCAATTAAAGGTCAGAGTCAGACTCTGGTACCCGATCGGGGTCAGCTCTGACAGATGGCCTTTCCTTGCCACACCCACTGCAAAGCTAAAAGAGGAGCGCTGGAGAGGCTGAAATGAAAGAGACACCAGAGAGCTAGAGTGAGCACCATGGCCTTAGCGACTGCTGGGGAAAGGGCAAGAGTTAAAAACAGAATTTGAGATTTCCGTGCATCTGAGATACACGACGCCCTCCAACAAATGCTGAGGTAAATCCAGCTCTTAGCTTGCTCTCTCTTTTGAAAGCTGACATCTGAAAATATTTCAGACGATGGTCCATTATTACTTACAGATTCTTTCCTGGCTAGAAAGCAGCCTGCTGCTTCTCTCCTTCAGCTGACTTTAGGACAACACCATGCTAGCTGTGTGTCCACTTAGTCAGGAGCAGCCGTGGCATGAAGAAGCAGGACACAGTGAGGTTTGCTCACATTTCTTCCCCTGAGGAATTCTGGAGCAAGAAGCATTGTTATGTGGTAGAAACTAGTTACAAAACTCTGTGGCTTTGGATCACTCACAGCTCTCCCTAGATATGTTTTCTCTATAATTAAAAAAATACATGAAGTAGTGTTCTTTAAGATTCCATTTGAGCATTTTCTAAGCATCTGATTATTTTCCAGTTTCCAAATGATTCGTTTTGGACTCCTCATCATTGTTTCATGGGTTTCCCCAGCATTCTTCATTCAGACTTCAGACTATCATGCTGTCTCTCTGGAGGCCATTTTGAAATTCAGGAATGCTAAAACTGCTTTGGGTATTTGGAAGTGGAAATTCTTGTGCTGCTGGCCTCAGTGACCCATACTTGCCCCTTTGATATCTATCTTCTGCACAGCCCAACTGACTGCACTAGTGTAGCTGCTTTTCACATTTCTCAGTGTGAAGAGACTCATTGATCTATGAACACGGAGAATAAAATGAGAGGGGTCTATCAGTCACTAAAGTAGAAATGCAGAATCCTAGGTAGAGGAGATGTTTTTAAGTAGGGGAACTTGAAAGATTCAACAGCCCATAAGGTTGGATTCACCACTCGTTTCTCCTACCAGTCTCTCCAGTTCAAGGAAAACTTATAAAAGGTTATGAAGATATCAGAGAGGAGCCAGCAAGTGGCCAGCAGTGATTCACCATGGTCTGGTTCCCTTGCTTTCACAGACTTCCATAATGACTACATTCTCAAGTTTTGGACTTGGTGTGGGAATACTCATCACCGGCCTCCAGCTGAATCTCCTAGGGGACCTGTAGCCACCTCCCCACCCTTAGCAAGGCTGAACGTGTCCCGTTGAAAGTTTCCTTTCCGTAGGCACCAGGTGTTACCATCTTGATCTCTGGCTCCTTATCAGCACCCTCCAATTCTGCTTGCTTTTTGGTGGCAGAGAAGGTTTGATATACCTCGTGCTCAGTACTTGGCATGATGCCTGACATATAGCAAGTGTTTCCTTGATTGAATAAAAGGAGACAAAAAATGAGGGGGAGAAGTAAGATAACTCAGTAACATAAACAGTCCATCCAAAAGTTACCATTGAGGTGCAAAATAACGCTTGACATGCTATCATCCATAAATGTGTTCGTTAGCTCTGAGACAGGCAAACTAATGATGCCCTAAAGATGTCCATGTCCTCATCCCTGGACCCTGTAAGTATTTTGCCTCACATGGTAAAAGGAACCTTTGTAAGTGGGATTAAGTTAAGGGCATCATGATGGATAGGATATGTGGGATGATCTAGTAGACCCAGTGGAACCATGGAATCTTTAAAATAAAGAAACAGGAGCATCAGAAGGAGGGAGGACAGATATGACGGTAAAAATGCACATGTTAGAATCATATGCTTTGAGGACAGAGGAAGGGATCCCCAGGCAAGGCACACCGGTGGCCTCTATATGGGAGAAGAGGTGATTGCAGATTCTCACATTGACAGAAGTCTTTGCTCCCCTTGTGAGACTCACCTTGGCCTTACGACTTCCACAACTGTACCATAATAAGATTGTGTTGCTTGAAGCCACAAAAAGTTACCTACTGGTAGCTGTGCCATTTTATCATCATCACCCATGATCTTTCTCTGCCATGTCTAATCATAAATGGAGAGGAGCCTCCAGGAGCCATGCCCTGCCACCTCTCACAGCAGAAGCCAGGCTGAGCCCCAGACAGCTTCAGAGCCTCAGTTAATGGTGTCCTGCGCCTAAACATCCATTAAGAGAGAAGCATTGAGCCCTGGTAAACTTGGGGAGCTTGGAAAATGTGAAAATGAGGGTGCAAGACCAGAAGTCCAGCCCTCTGAGCACAAGTCCAGGACAGAGACATAGGACTTGGGAGCTACACACCTGAAATTTCTGAAATGCCAGCAACTGAAGTAAAGAAGCAACCCCATTAAGCTATAGAAGAATCAGATCACAAATAATCTCCCCTGTTAAAAAAAAGGAATGACAACAATCATGAAATAAGAGTATAGCACATCTAAAGAAATCAGATTTTAAAAATAGATGCACAAAAATTGATGGAAACATTGAATAAAAAGGAAAGAACTAGAATGCATGAAACAGATTCAAACAGATATTCAGGGAACTAAGAATTCCACTGAAAGCTGGCAAAACCACTTGATTGAAACCAAAGATAGACTTTCAGACCTTGAAAACAATATTGCAGCTATGAATAGTGAAAAGAAAGACCTCTTAAAAATAACAAGGTTTGTAGAAGCAGTAGCAGAAAGTTTTCCAAACATCAGATAAGTATCTGACATACAGTTAGTGAGGCGTATAGAACTCCAATTACCCATAACCAAAATAAATCTACCCAGACACATAGTAATCAAGATCCCAGAAACTCAGCAAAAGAACAAAAAGCTATTAGAGGGAAGAAATGGATCACCTATCATGGAAAGCCCATCAGAATCACCAATTTCTATTGAAAAGAACTGCGAATGCTTAATTTTTTTTCTTCTTAATTTTTTGACCAATTTTCATACTTACATCTGGTAATCTTAACTAATTTTTTTTTTTTTTTTCAGAACTGGGGATTGAACTCAGGCCCTTGTGCTTGCCAGGAAAGCATTTATTCCACTGAGCCATCTCCCCAGTCCCAATCTTAACTAATTTGAAGACAATAATCTGCAATGGAACAGCTGTCATTTAATTCCTATCATTTTGCTTAATGAAATTCTGCATCACTTCTAATTTTTTAGTATTTTATTCTCTTTTAAAAATAAAAAAGATATTTTAAAAATTAATGGAATATATTAAAACTAAACTGTTGTCCAAATATGAAATGTTACAATTATTGCAGATAAAATTGCTTCCGATGGATCCTGTCTAATGGATTCTGTCTAAATGCGAGTCATCTTTCCTCTCTCCTTATATATCAAACCTGCACACCCCCGGCCAGGTGATTCCATTGTTCCAGGGTCTTGTGTCCATCTCTTCTCCTCTCCTTGCCTTCACCCATCAAAACCTCTCCACACAAACAAAGGAAAAAATTTTTCAAATTACAAATCTAAACTTCAGTTGCCCACATCAAATCTCCAGTTGTTCAGTCGGTTCATACAAGACTTCGAGTGAAGCGTCCTTCCCAGATGCCACTCCTTTCTCCTCCTGTGGTCCCTTGGTCTTTCCTTCCATCTGCACGCCTGCAAATCCATCATGCTGTGCACACAGTGCTGTGTGGCTCTTTGGTGTGTATGCCAGTCTCTTCTCTGCCCCGTCCTTCCTGAGGACCCTCCAGTCAAGCCTCTTCTGTACACAACCTGCCCTTCTCACCTTCAGGTGAGTTACTGTGCTTTGCTCCTGCTGGCCTTCAGGGTGCAGGCAGGTGCAGCATGCCTGAGCCCCATGGTTGAGGACTTAGGCCTTTCCAGCTTGCTTCTGCACACCTGGTTCTGAGCTGTACAAAGGCAGAAATGAAGCATTTTTGCGTTTTACTTTATGACACTGTAATTGAGTGCACAGAGGCATGGCAGAGCCCTGCCTGCTCCTCTTTACCCCTAAGAGACTGACTAGAAGTCCCCATTGGCTAATACTCTAAGTAGCTTTTGGGAAGCAGCTAAAATTTCCTCATCAGCACAAATGGAGCTGGGAAGATTAAATAAATTAATCATGCTAAGACCTCACACATAGACTGCTGAGACGTGGGCAGCCCAAATTACAGCTGCTGTCATCATTGCTGCATATTCTTTCTTATTAACATGTCTGCAAGTCTTTGCTTACTTGGCCTTCATAGGTCTAGTGAAATTAGAGATGTTACCCACACAAGAAGAAGTAGGGAGGAGGAACTTTCAATTCATGGAAGTATGATGAAGCCTGGGATTAAGTGAAGGATCCATAGAGTTTCTTCATGTTGCTCATTCCCTGTAGGATAATTTGTGAGCTTTTGTGATCCAATCCCAGCAGCTTATTCCCATTTCAGTTCCCTTTCAGTCACTCCAAATTTACTTAAGAACATTCCTTGCTCCCCCATGGACTCTCTATGCTGTCTTGTCTCTCACATCTGCTTGTTTTATTTCACCACCAGAGTGTGGTGTATTCAAACTATTTCTGTCTTCCTAAGATTCCTTTAGGCACCACCATTTCTGAGAGCCCTGATTGCCTCACGTGTGAGTCCTCATAGATGCTGACACATAGATGTCTGCACATCTCTCCTATCCACCATCAATTCTAGGCACATCCCAGTCACTTCTCACTTCTCTGTGAAAACTGAAGCCTTGCATTACTGTTGTCTTAGTTACTGTTTTCTCACTGTGGAGTCCAAGCATCCAACACCCAAAGTAAAAGGGGGAAGAGTTCATTTAGTTTTGCAGCAGTTTCAGGGTACAATCTGCTGGCACTCAGGGCAGGGGTCACAGGGCACAGAGGCAACCATTCATAGCAGCAGAAGGCAGCAAAAGCAACAAGAGAGAAGAGGCAAAGGTGGTGCCAATCTAATCAGTGGACTGGTCCAACAGTCACCCACCTTTAATCATAGCCCCCTTAATCTTAGCATTGAACCATGAATCAGTCACACATTCTAGATTCATCTCCTTCCAAGAAGGCCCATCTAAAACTTCATAAGGCTTTGGAGAGACATTTCTATGAAAACCTATCAAAAAATTACCCTCACTGGAGATGTAGCTCTGTGGTAGCTTAACATCATAAAGGAACTTGTTTCTGTCCCCAGCATGACCAAAAAGACAAAGAGATTATCCCTAGTCTGGGAATGAAAGTCATATACTCTTTTTTTTTTACATGGATATCAATTTTATTTTTTTCCCTTGAATACTTTAGTGAAAGGGAGAAGGAAGAAGACAGAAAGGAGCAAATATGTAAGAAAACATGCTTAAAGTGGCAGAGCGCATACAGACAGACATTTACAAAGACATAACTAAGAGATTAAAGTAGCATTAAGATTTGCATTCTATTAAGGCCTTCATTTTCTAATGAGCTTTATAGAGGAGTACTGCTATGAGATCCAGCACATTTCAGGGTCACGTTGGGCATTATTCAAGGCATTACTTCACTTACGTCTTTCTTTTTTTTTTTATTTTATTGAAAAACAAATAGCAATGAGACAGTTTCAAGACAGACAGGACAGATTGGATAAATTAATATATTGTTTTCATAATGTTTTGGTAAGGAGCATACATGATATTATACTTACAGACATTATTATAGCAGATGTCCCTAATCAGTGAATTAAGAGAGTGCAGCTATTTACTTATCTTATTTTTTATATCTGAATTATATCAGAGATTCAATAATTAATACTTTCTACCTTGTAATTTTCCTAGTGGTTGTCCACAGTAGTAGAAGCTGGCATAATATCTTGTCCAATCAGTATTAGCACAAATCTTGCTTCTCATAGAATTATGTAGAAGCACGGTGTGTCTATCCCAACTGTACTGTCCATACACACACATCATGATTCTTCCTTTGTATATCCCCTTTTTTGTCTAGACCTGTCAAAGATTGTCATTAAACCATTATAGGTCCCTGAACTCAGTGACACAATCCAACACAGTCCAGCATTCCACAATAATAGTGAGTTATCTGAAGAAGTTGTTGACTATAGCCATTTATAGCTCAACTTATTATTATGGCCCCATGTTATGTACCTCATTTTTATACTTTTCTGCTGGATGGTTAAGACCAAAGTAGAGCAAGACCTATATATAACAAAAAATGTAGCTTTTGTTTCTGATGAGGTCAGTGAAGTCCCCTCAGGGTTTATCTTGTAATCCTGTACCTTACTCTGTAGATCCTTTGTGTCATCCATGTGAATGAGTCACGGCCAATGCTTGATCAGTTTGCTGTCTGTGTGAGTCTAAGAGAAAGTTTTCTGTCTATGAATAGATTCTTTTTTTTTTTTGGTGGAACCAGGGATTGAACTCAGGCCCTTTTGCTTGCCAGGGACGCACTTATTCCACTGAGCCATCTCCCTGGCTGAAAGTCACATACTAAGCCTTCATTTAAAAAAAAAAAAAAAAAAAAAAAGATTAAGAGTAAACTGGATGGTTTCTCCTTTTTTTTTTTTAATAATAGGAATGTAAGTTGAAACTTCATACTTGCCAGTCAGGCACTTGTACCCCTGAGCTATATCTCCAGCCTTAAACTGGATGATTTCTTAGAATCAATCCATGTCTGTAGTACGTGAACTACCATAAATATTATCTGAGCTGTGAATCAATTCATTTTCTGTGCAGTTCAAAATTGAGGGCTGGGGAGATAGCTCAGTTGAATAAGTGCTTGCCTGGCAAATGCAGGGTCCTGAGTTCAATCCCTGGTACCTCAAAAATAATTAGTAAATTGAGAATTAGGACTTCCTAACTCAAAATTATTGATCAGAAATGATACCAGCCTATCAAAACAGCTTACCAAAACTGTATAACATAGTATTTCATTAAATTTGGAATTGTTTTTTGAAAAACAGCATATATTTTTATGAACTAAACATTGTACCTTGGAGTTCAAAAAACTTTGCTAGACATTTTTAAAAGGAACCTAGAATCAAAACTGTAGGAATAGGTTTATCATAAGATCTGAAAAAGTGAACCATCACAGGCACCATGGATGGACACATAAAGGAAGAGTAAGCAGCACTGCAGTTTGTCCAAAAGAGCTGAAGGCAGAGGGAGAGCTTGGAGCTAAGGTCGCAGGGCCTGATGGGTACTCAGTAAATCACGCAGCCCACTGGGGCGGCATGACCAACCTCTGTCCAGTTGCATCTCACGTGTCCATAGGTCTGCATGCATCACTCCTTATGGAAATTCTTAACTTTGTAGCACATAACACTGAACACTTTTATCCCCAGAGCCTGTGTTTTATGAAAGTTTCCTGTGCAGCTGGCCAGCAGGAGGGAGGAAAGTTCCCAAGGGCACCATTGTTGGCTGCTCAGAGCCTGAGGCACTGCATTGGACGACCAAAGTGCAGAGGAGCTGAGTGAGCTTCTGGTGACTGTGGGCTGTCAGAGGGATTTGAGAAATACAGGGAAGATCCAAGGGGTGCATAGGTGTAGTCTATGTGGGGAAATGAAATGTGCACACATGTTGATTATATAGCAGTATGGACTATACATGTTTATTATTTATGTTCATATATATTACTTTATATATAATAAGGTAATAGCACCTAAACTGAAATATATAATAAATGTTCCATATAATACATAAGTATAGAATTATACTCTGTGTGATAATGTATCATATAGTTTTTGATATGTGAGAGCATGTGGTGGTAGTAGGGATTGAACTCAGTACCTTTGCACTCATCTCTGTTGCCGTGCTTTTTGAGACACAGCCTCACCAAGTCTCTAAGTTGACCTTAAGCTTACACTTTTCCTGCTTCAGCCTCCCAGAGTACAGGGATTGCCAGCCTGCGCCCCTGCACCCAGGTTCCTCACATACACTTTTAAGTGCCTAAAACAGTGTGTGGAGAGTGCTCCAGAGGTATCTTCTGAGCAGTGGCGTCCTTATCTATAAAATGGATTGTTTTGAGAGTTGGGGAGTAAAATATCCATGAAAGTATTTTGTAAACTCCATAGATCAATATAGTAAAAGACATCTAAACTAAGTACGCCCATGCCTGCTCCCCATGGAAAATGTAATCATTGCATACTGCAAGCATATACTAATAAAAGTCAATTTTTTAAAAAAACTAAGTGCACAGTAGAGAATTTTTGGGTTTTTTTTTTGTTGTTGTTGTTTGTTTGTTTGCTTGCTTGTTTTAGGAAAGGGTCTACAGGGCGTTCAGGGGTTCAGGGTCTCACTACCAGATCAGACTTGCCTGTTTGGTTTGCCTGTTTACAGCCTCCCAAGAGCTGAGGTTACAGGTGTGCACCATCACGCCCGGTCTCAATTGCCCTCTCAGTGCACCCCGGGATGGGTCTGGCACGGCAAGCCCAGGGATCAAACCTTTGGCTCCTGTGCCTGCTTGTAGCCACTTTAATCCACTGAGCTATTTGGCCAGCCCTAATAGACAAAAATTTTTCAGGGTGCTACACTTCATCCAGCACATCCATATCCATTACCAGACTGCATATTCCTTGTCTTCTTTGGGTGTGACATCCCAGCTCAGTTCCTTCTCTGTCTTCAAAAGCAGGCATTAAGCCTCCCACACATAAGTAAGGAGGAGAAGGGATGTAAGTGTGATTCTTGAACCAGAGAACCCGGTTTTCTCTACCCAGCGAAGGTCCTGTTCACACTTTGTGTCTCTGGAGCACCGAGTTACCACACTGCAAAGCCTTGAGCGAGCTCCTGGCTGCTTCCAGAGCAAAGCAGGATGCTGACATATAACTTCCGTTGCCTTATGTGTTGGAGGCTGTCTTCCAGGGAACATGACTGTCCCTTTGAAGACAAAGGAAGTAAAATCATGATCGCCCCTTGTGGTAGATCTGGATTGATCTTGGTCACTGTGATCCAGAAGGTCTTTCAGGTCTGAAGTCAGTGAATGCCCTTAAATGCAAGGGACCAAATGAGCAGAGGGAGCCATTACCCCCTCCCCACCCTCTGTAGGGGTCAACAGAGAGAGATGAGTGACCTCCAGGCAGAGCTTGGGAAGAACCAGGCACCCACCCAGGCATCCCGGTGGCCTCCGGTCTCCCAGGCTGCTCTGAGCATGTGTTCTGTCTCTTTGTGTAGGGTGCTCCAAAGTGACCTGCATCAGCCTGACCCGGGAGGCCTCCATTAAACTGTCCCCGTTACACGGCAAACAGATTTCCATCCGCTACCTGGACATGACAGACTGCTTCGTGCTGGAGGACGAGGGCCTACACACCATTGCGGCGCATTGCACGCAGCTCACGCACCTGTACCTGCGGCGCTGTGTCCGCCTCACCGACGAGGGCCTGCGCTACCTGGTCATCTACTGCACATCCATCAAGGAGCTGAGCGTCAGTGACTGCCGCTTCGTCAGCGACTTCGGCCTGCGGGAGATCGCCAAGCTGGAGTCACGCCTGAGGTACCTCAGCATTGCGCACTGCGGCCGGGTCACCGACGTGGGCATCCGCTACATTGCCAAGTACTGCAGCAAGCTGCGCTACCTCAATGCAAGGGGCTGCGAGGGCATCACAGACCACGGCGTAGAGTACCTCGCCAAGAACTGCGCAAAGCTCAAGTCTCTGGACATCGGCAAGTGTCCTTTGGTGTCTGACATGGGCCTGGAGTGCCTGGCGCTGAACTGCTTCAACCTCAAGCGGCTGAGCCTGAAGTCCTGCGAGAGCATTACGGGCCAAGGCTTGCAGGTCGTAGCTGCCAACTGCTTTGACTTGCAGATGCTAAACGTGCAGGACTGCGAGGTGTCTGTGGAAGCGCTGAGGTTCGTGAAACGACACTGCAAGCGCTGCGTCATCGAGCACACCAATCCTGCCTTCTTCTGAGGGAACAGTGTGGTTTTCATTTTACAAACATGAACCAGACAAAATGTTCTGTTAAACCATCGACACCCACTCTCAACTGCTACTTCTTTCAGAAAGGCTTTTAGGAATCTGGCTTTTATTTTTCCTTCTTCTTCATGGGCAATAGAAGTCAAAGCAGTTAAAGGGAAGGGGACACATTTCTGTTCCATCAAACCACTGGCTTTTGGATCTGGTCGTCTGTAGACAGTTTCCCTTCTCAGCAGGCTGATTGGGTGTCTTTAAACCCCCTTTCCTTTCACACATGTGCACACCCTGCTAGACACTGGCAGCACCTCTAAAGTGCCATATACCCATCCCTTCACCCCAACTGCATCTGCAACAAAAATCATTAGAATGACGCTCTCTAGAAGTTTTCTTTAAGATGCTGGATCAGCTGGGGCCCCGCTCCTCCATCCCTCAAGCAGCTAACTGAAATCAGGTCTGGGTACTTTGCATATGAAAAGAGCTTCCCTAATTTTTTCTAGCACCCCTGAAGTGAAGTGGAGACCTGTGCTCTTTCCCTAGCCATACCCTGAGCAGTGGTACCCCTTTCTCAAAGCACTTCACCTCTCTGGGGCTTCTGCTCCCAGCCCTGCCATCCTAGGAAGGCAAGGGAAGTACATTCCTGACCATTCAAGAAGTGACGATGGAGATATCAATAAATAAAAGAACCTTGCTGGAGAACATAGGCATCTATCTCTTGCAAGAGAATTGATTGTGAGAACGAGCTCTGCTCTCTGGAGCTTCTGCAGTGCCAGCTTCAGTGGGCAAAGGGTCCTCCATGTCCCTGTGCCCCAAGCTGAGCACCACCTTGGATGGGTGCCTGGAGGGCTGGTAGGAGAAGCCATTACTGGTTGCCATGGTTTGTGCGTGAGGTATTTTCAGCATGCTGCACTCCATATACCTTCCAGAGCACCAGAAAGCCTCATTGTGCTGATGCCCTAATCCCTAGTCAGGGTGCCTCTTGAGAGTGTTTTCAAATAGGAAGAATTGGCCTTCATAATTTTTCAATTAACAGGCCAGGCCCAAGAGAATACACAGCCTCAAAGGTTTTGCTAATCCTCCCAGTGCACATGTGGCCCACATCAGGCACAGCTGTCCTACAGCTGGCAAGGACAGTCACCGTGGCTTTTTGTCATTCAGATGTGTTTTGACTCTTTGCATCTATTTATTTCTTTATGTACCAAACTTCATCACATGCAGCCTCTTGGGGTTACATTTGTAAGTGTTTCATTGTGCAGATCGACACCTTGTGTGTCTCCCCAGGCTGTCTGCACGCTTTCCACTAGAGAATGCAAACCAGACCTACAAGTTCTTAAGCCTGTTCCCTCAGAAGTGACTGTCAGATAGGAGATGGAACACACTGGTAAGACACAGGCTGTTCCACCAACCAAGCCCTTGGAATGGAATGTTTAAATTACTACAAAATACAAATATTAAATGAATGGACTTGAAAATGATCTTGTTGCGGTAGAAACCAATTTGTTGGCTTCATATATGAGAAAATCAGGTAGCCAGAAGAAATTTCATTGTTCATTTTCATGAAATGCCATTGTCTTTGTTAGTAAGTTGAGGGTCTTTCTCAAAGTCATCTCCAGCCACAGCCCTGCTTCATCACTGCTGACCCAGCTCATTTGCTTCCTTTTCAGAGGGCTCCTCACCCAATTTCAGAGCATGTGTGTACCCAAGGCAAGCATGCTAAATGTGCTTCAGATCAAGCATACACACTTCTTGACAACTGCACTCCCACTGTAGGCTCCTGTGTGTGTGTGTACTGTTGTCTTGTGTTGGAAAGGAAGAGTTAAGAGTGATGCAGTAGCCTCTGTCCAGGAGGTTTCTTTCCTATGTCATAGGAAACATGGGTTCGTATACAACTAATATCATCAATTCAAGTTTGGAATCAGCACTAGTTTCCATGAGGAAAGTGGACTGCCTGCAAGGGGACAGTATTTCATGATAGCCACAAAGTTCAGAACCATAAAAGCTGAAGGTAGTATTACTTTGTTCTGTGTCCTATGACTCTTCAAAGTTTGTAACCTTCAGAGTTACGAATGATTGTCCCTAACCTTTGATGCTGAATTATTAGAAAAAAGCTAGTTTACTCTTCCCAGAGTGAACAGGAAAGTTTGCTCCTTGAGCCACTGTGACTATTGCTGTCCCCAGCACCTGGCCACATGACCCAAGCTGTCTTCCAAACACTGGATGAAGCCGACTTTTCCCATTGCCCACCCCACATGTTCTATTCCCAGGTTTCCCCTGTTCCCAGTCTCCTCCCTAGTTCTGCTCTCTCTTAGGGTATGAATCTGTGGTGGAGGTTGCTGGGGAAACAGCTCAGCAGATGTGTAGAGACCAAGCAAAACGCCTTTCTAGGAAACTTATCTGTTTTAAAACACTACTTCCTTTCTGGCTCTGCTAAATTGAATGCTCATTGTTATTGGTGTTTTGTTTTGTTTTGTTTTTTTTTAATTCCAATGTTCAAATCACTTTGTGCTGTATGACTCTAGAAAGCCTTAATTTACTTACCACTGAGAAATAAAGCAATATGTTGGTAATCAGGCTCTGCTTTATTTTTAATACTATTGCCAGCCATGAGTGATGTTCAGATGGGCACACATAAAAGGGTGCAGAAAGCTCACTTTATGTGTTAAGAACACAGGAAGCCAGGTTGCTGATGCAGTTGTCCCTTTAGGATTGGATTCATGGTTCTGACATCTCCCTAGACCCAGTGACTTTGGCTTAAAATTGACAGGTAAGTGAAGAAACAGTAGCTTCATAGTATAATTCTGTTCATCACTTCCTTAACCTAGTCTCTCAGTACTAGGTTTAGAATTCATTTTTAAAACATTATAGCAGCGTCTGGGGTAGCTCCCTTAATCAGACATATTACTATTTCTGTAGCAATAGATACGAAGTCACTCTACATAAAAGTATTCCATGCTACAGATGACCTTGCACTAACTCAGATTCATCACCAAATTAATTTGTGCAATAAATAATAAAAATGTACTTTACTGGACTTTCTAGATTTCAGAATTATGAGTGAATAATTATGGATTTAAACATATGTTACTCTGGCTCCAGTTACAATTATTGGAGACTTTTAAAATTATACTAACCAGGAATTATTAACTTCAAAATCCCATATATTAGAGCATTAAAACCTGGAAGGAGAATACGACGAGCTTCTGTAAATATCCCAAGTAGAGTGGCATTCAGGGAGCTTGCTCAGAGAGGCAGAGCTCGATTTCCTGTCACTGGAACCAAGTATCCAGCACTTGCAACATAAAGGAGAGTTTTATTCTAGCTCACACTGCCAGTTCACGGTCAGTTGGCTCCAGGGTAGGCACAGGACAGCAGAGGATGTAACGGAGGAAAAGATGCCTATCTGTGTGGGCCAGGACGCAGACAGAGAAGGGAAGTGCAAGGGACAAGAGCACCCTTTATCTCTACTAGCTATAGCTTGAGGTTATCACCTTTGATTAGCCCTATGGAAAGATGTAGGTTATTTTGTAGACCACATATACATTTTAAAGGAGGTGAGCACTGTGGGAAAACAACCTTAAGATAGTTTCACTGATGGACTGTCAAGGAACCTCAGAGCAGCTTGTCTGTCATCACCAGCAGCACATGCGACACAGTCTGAGCCCAGCCATGGGCCGCCAACCCACAGTCGTCATTTCCCCAGCAAAATGACGAGTCTGCCCTCAGCAACCTTACATTTTCCATCCAACACAAGTACTCTGGTGTCCTCCAACTGCTACATTCCTGTGATGGGATGGATGATCAGAGTAGTTGGTTTCTCTATTTACCATGTCCCTTTGCTGAAACTAGACAATATCTATAATTTTCAAAGTACTGGGTGGCCAAAGTAAGACTGATTAAATGTCCTTCAAAATTGCTATTCTAAAGCGATGAATGTCAACTGCTGCAGGAACCTTGCTGAGCTGCAGTTTCCCCAGCCGCCTCTGCAGGACCCTCACTGACTGGCAAGCCCCTAGCATCATGGGGCCAGGCTGAGCTGTGGACAGCTTCAGGAGTCTTGGTGAGCCATGCTCCACACACCAACCCCACTAGGAACTTTGCAGAGCCACTTCCACAGCCCACCATCATAGAGCCCCCGGCCCCACTGTAGGGAACCTACAGCAGGAAAACAACATGCCAATGTGTGTTACTTATAACCATCAGTGTAAATGGCCTGAAGTCACCAATCAAAAGAAGCAGACTGGCTTCAACAATATTGTTGAATCAGCAAGATTCAACCATAGGCTGTACACAAGAAACATATTTAACACAAAAAGAAATAGATATGCAAACACACAGAAGAGGTCGGACAATCAAGATGCTGATTTGTGCTGTTCTATTGAAAGGAGCAGTTAATATTTAGAATTTCTTCTCTCTCCTTTAAGTTTTTTTAATTTTGGCCAATTTTGCATGTTTATATCTGGTAATCTGAACAACTCATTTGAAGATAACAGTATACGATATAATAATCATTGTTGAATTCCTATCAGTGTCTTTAGTGAAATTCTGTATCGTTTCTAATTTCTTTTTACTTTTTATTCTCTTTAAAAGTAAAAACAAAAGAAGAAGAAATGGATCCTATTCACTGACGATGAGTTTTTGAAGCCTCCAGTTCTAGCAGGGTTGTAAATGTGAAGCCCCTACCTGCAGCAACCTAAACTAAGCAGTGAGAGCCACCAGAAGTGCAAGAGCCACGGGAAAGCTTTGAAATCTTATTTCTCTGCAGACACAACCAACAGCCCACTGGCTTTCACAGCCCAGGTGTCACTGGCATCTGAGAAGGCTTATGAAGTTCGCTTTCAGATAGGCAGGCAGGGATACAGGGGAGAGGATTTTAATTATAGCACTGAACCAATAATTGGGCCTTCCTTCACTCCAGTCTCCTTCCAACCATGAACAATCACAGCCACCCTCTATCAGAATGGCTCAGTAGAATAAGCGCGTCCCTGACAAGTGCAAGGACCTGAGTTCAATCCCTCATTGTGCCAAAAATAAAATTTAAAAAAAAGGAAAATTTTAAATTTCTTCCCATGACTGTATTCTTCCTAAGCATTTACATTTAGGATTTAAAGTTAGCATGGCCATTTTTATTTATGAGAAAGCAGACAAAGGTATGGAAATGTCACAACTGCTAAGTAGCCCTTTTTATCTGAAGGGCTTTTAAAATTCTACTTACTCTTTGGAGGAGAGAAAAGTAGATATAATTTTCTTTGTACCCTTTTCACTTTTCAAGAATAACTACAGCAATGCAGCAGACTTCAATGGGATATCTCTTATTTTTGATAGACACATGTATGTATTTTCCCATTCCCATGGTTCCAGGAATTGAACTCAGGACCTTATGCTTCCCAGGCAGGTGCTCATGCCGTAAGCTATATCCCAAGCCCACTCTCTAATAATTGGGAAATGTTAGTTTCTTGCACTCTGCTGCAACTTTGTAACGACCTTATCCTGTCCTTCAAATCTTGCCTTAGTAGAATCAGAGAATTCAAACCAGTAGAACCCAGACCATTTCTCTGGTTCTCTTTGCAAACAAACAGGCAAGGATGTACTTTAAGTGATAGCTGGCATGCTTGAGTGGCATGCCAGCAGCACAGTCTTTTCATTAGCTAGTTGGCCTGTGGGACTCCAGTTGGCTCTCCTCTATGTTTATAATTTTAAAACACCCAAAGAATAATGACCATGGCTGTACTGGAAAGCTGGAGATCAGGAGGCTGTGGATTTAAAGAAAGAGGCACAGAAACAGGGACCTTCAATAATGATCTCTCACTCAAGTAATGAAAAACAGAGTCTTCTCTTGGCCTTTCAAGCTGGCTCTATTGCCTCGGGGCTGCTGTGCATAGTGATGCTTATTTTTGAAATACTGCACACAGAGAAGCAATGGGCAATATAAGCACTGCTACCACAGAGCCTAAGTCTCCTTTCTTTTTAAAATAAGTGCTAAGGATAGTCACATGGAGAGAAAACATTCTCTCAGGCTTTCACAAAGAGCAAATTGGTCAAGCAATGGCTGTGACTTATCCACATGGCTGACACTGACAAAGGATCTGCAAACTTCAGTATAGGGTCTCAGGATAAATTCTGAGGCGATTGGTTTTTTTGGCAGAACTAGAGATTGAACTCAGGCCCTTGCACTTGCCAGGTCCTGAAGGAATTTGACCGACATTATCAGCTACAATAGCTACATTTCTTGTTATATAGTTCTGGCTTTATCTTCGTCTTAACCATCCAGCAGAAAAGTATAAATCGAAGTATAAAAAATAGAGCCATATTAATATGCTAAGCTTAAAAGGCTCAAGTCAACAACTTCTGACATCACCAGTCCTGTGGATAATCCTCTACTATTATAGACTACTGGACTATATTGGATTACTTTGCATAATTCATGCACCTACAATATTTAAATGACAATGGAGTACTCTTCTCTGACAAACTAAACAAAAAAGAGGGGATACAAATGAATGACCATTCTCCGTATATTCAAAATAGTTAGGATAGATATACAGCTACTTTCTCTTAATTCAATGAATAGAAAGATCTGTTCTAATAGTGTTTGTGGGCAGGATAAACATGTCTGCATCTTGTACAATGAATAATCACTGAGACAACAATATGCAATGTATTTATTATTGAAACTGTCCTACTAATCGGTTTTGAAATTGTCTCTGCTTGTTTCTCAATAAAATTATTTTAAAAATAAACAAGTGCTTAATCCTGAGCACAAATTACAAGATGATCTTAAAGCTGGCCATAGATTCCTTCTATAAAAAGCAAAGCTACCATCCTCGAGTGTGAGCACCTCTGCTCCTCCACGTTCGCTCCTCTCCAGGTCACTGCCCTTGTGGCCTCAAGTTTCTCATGACTCGCTCTTCACACTCATGCACTTATCCTAGTGAAAGGGGAAGCAGCCTTTCTAATCAGACACTCTGAATGATGCAGAAGTATCAGCGACTCTGCGGCAAAATTCCCCTGCAGGGTTTGGGGACCCAGGCAGAACACTGGGTCATTTGGCTGAGTGTCTTCTTTGGCTGAATCTTAGAAGCACTCAGTAATCCTTAGGTGATCACAAAAGCAACTTTTGTGATTTTGAAAAGGTTATCAGTTCTTGATTTCAGCAGGATAAATTCCAGATATTCATTTCTGCTTGCATAGTATTGCCAATAAAATACAAATTTGAGTTGTGTAACATAAATTTTTAGGTCCTCTGGTTTTTGTTTGTTTCTTTTGGAAGTCATATTATTTTGGTCTTTTTTTTATTTTTTAGGATGATCGTTTGTGTTAGATGAGCCTGGCGCCTTGCTCATGTGTTACAAACAGTAGGAAATGTGTCCTCAGAGGGCCTTGGGGGACATCAAGACACTCCTTCTGCACCCTTTGTAAAGATGCAATACCCAACTGCTAGTAGATGATTTACCATGCCAAGCAAGAGTTCATTTATCAGGAACATACAGAAGTTTTAGAGAAAATCTCAGAAAGACACATTTCTGGTAGGTAAATTCCAGACTCCATGCAAAGAATTACCTTATGTGGGAACTAAAAGCTAAACAAATATGTTTTTGTTTTTGATGTTTTATTGGCATGTTTTTGTCAAAGGCTCTTCATGATGTTTGTAGGCATATACTCATCACTGGTAATTTCATTTTCCTGCTCTTTGTGCAGCATTTCTTTCTTTCTTCGTTTTTTTTTTTTGTTTTTTGCAGAACCAGGGATTGAACTCAGGCCCTTGTGCTTGCCAGTGAAGTGCTTATTCCACTGATCCATCTCCCCAGCCCCTGTGCAGCATTTCAAGTGTTAAATTTTGTTGTGTTATAATCTATGACCCCTCATAAATTAGAGACTATGTTTAGAATCTACATTTTGGGTCCCCTGTGTCATGAAACTACCTAGGGGTCCCCAAGCTTTATATAAATGAAAAATCCTGTTTCCTTTTCATTTTTGTTTTAATGGGTGAAATATATGTGGCCCATGTAGTAAAACAGTTCTAGCTTGTATCTATTTTATTCTAAGATCCACCAATATATATGTAAATTGGAACCCATTGAAATTAGCATTAAACAGCTAACTTTGCTGGGATTTATGCATATCTGAACACCTACTCTTCCAGAAAACTAATCTTAGTTGTCATCTTTCTGTCTTAGCAGAATAAGAATAAAAAACAACTGCTTTAGGAATGCTTTCCCAGACTTCCTAAAAAATTTCCACCACTGTAATCTGTAGACAGAGAGCATTGCTCATACCCTCAGGAACAAACACCATTCACTCTCCACCTTTGCATTAACAGTTTCCAAATGTTAATAAACTGTTTACAATAGTTCATCATTAGGATGTTTCCATGGAACTTTCTAAAACAGTATCTCGGTGTGTGTCATCAGTATCCTGTTGTCCCCTTGACATTAGAAGTCCATGAGAACAGGCAATGGTGACCAAGACATTCTCCACCAGAAGCTACTAGAGACCCCAAAATACACAGACAGAAACATAGACCAACAAACCCTTCTCTTGGCCCATGTCATAGATAAGGAGAGACAGAGTGGCCTTTAATTTTTTCTAGCATGGTCAGGTCTCTTCAGGTTGATTAGATTGGGATTTAATTATGTAGACTTTCTGCTGCTGATTTTTTTTGTTAAAGTTTTGAAGAACTTGTTTTCTATAGACATGCTGAGAATACCAACACTTTGGTAATATTGTTCACAAGTTCTACAGTAGATGAATTTCCATATAAATGATATATAGGGGCCTTGAGATATAGTTTAGTGATAAAGTGCTTGTCACAAAATATTTGAGCCTTAGTACCACAAGCCAGAAAAATAAACTATAAAAAATCGGTAGATAAGAAGATGATATTGAGAGATGACAGATAGAAAAAATGAGAGAGAGATAATATAGAAATAGAGAGAGGCAGACAGATACAGATTCATATAGAGAACTAGTGAGATAATATAGACATATGTATATAATTTCATTTTTGGTGACATCTCAGAAATGTTGGTGCCCTTGAAATTCTCACTTGCTTGGGATGAACTTTGGGTGGCATACCAGTTTTGAAGCATGGAACAAAACAAGGATGGAAGTACATCAAAAATCTGGAGTGCTGCATCTGTCCACAACTTTTATTGAACTTGCTCTAAATCTTTCCAGGCTCTCCAACTAAAAAGAGTGAAGGAATAAGATATTCTACTGATGTTGGAATCAGGACAAAAAAAAAGATGTTTAACTCAGCCAATAAAATTGAAATGTTGTAGGAGAAAGCCAAGGCGATAAATAACCTATCTGAATTTGGACACAGCCTGAGTTTGTTTCTCAGTTGTAGTTACTGTGACCAAAGATGAGGCTATTTACTGATGGCATTCAGACATCTCCCCTTTGCCAGCCGCAATATTTTGTCCAACATGGTAGTAGAGAAATATAGCTCTTATACTGACTTTTAAGTTACATAGCCAGATTTTTTTTTCTGGAAAAATGTAGCAAAACACATACTACTGATAATCAAAGAAGTCACCGGCAGTCTAGGGAAATAATTTCCAAAGAACAAAACCAAACATTTACCTGTGTAAAAAACTCTGTGGTGTGGGTGTCTTCTTCCAAAGGGGCAGTTAGATGTGACTACCAAGAGACAAAACTCAAGGGCTAAAGACGGGAAATGTGCTAACGATATGGAGATACTTGGTCATAAAGGGTTTACAATGGTAGCATTTCAGAATGAAGTGCATTTGGGGAAAAAAAGGAAATGGGTGTAGTGCTTGGAAAGGGGGACAGAATGCTCACAGCTAACATTCAGCTCACAGATCACAGTACACTCAGTGACACAGGAAGCTTGGTTTCCTTGAGTGACTGGAACATTTTCTCTGAAGGGGAAAATACAGCAGCCCTCAGATGCTTAAAGAGCGGCTAGTGGGAGTGAAGAACTCTTCTTTAATTTTAATTAATTTAAATTTAAATTAATATCGTATTCCTTCACTCTTTTTAGTTCGAGGGCCTGGAAAGATTTAGAGCAATTTCAAGAACAACCCTAGACCAGATCTATTAGGCTTTCTCTGGGCCTGGTTCCAGTTCGCACAAGGGACATCACTGGAAGACCCATCAGGAGCCTGGAAATAACAGGGATTTTTTAAAATGATTTTTATGGGTGCGTTTTACATACCTAAAATTTTAGAGACCTAAAGATCACACACAGCATGGAGGAGCTGCCCTGCACATGATGTAACTTGGCTCTTTTTCTCACTCCCCTCCACTCCCTTCAACCCCTCCTCCTCTCTGCATTTACAAAAGCTTTGCTTCCATTTTTTCTTTACTCTCTTTCTGTTTTCACATTTCCCTTCTGGGGACCCTAACTTTCGGTCCCATCACCCTGGGCTGAGCTCCCTTGCTATCTGTAGGAGACTTGGTGCAAGACACACACAGTTGCTGCCTGCAGGAAGCCCAGCATGTATGTAATGTTTGCTCCGAATCAGCCAATGGTTCTTAGAGCTCACTTGAGGTCCTACCTGCCGGGAGCTGGAGGCAGAGCGAGGAGCACAGTGGCACATCCCACACCCTGCAGTGTATACATGGGGCAGCATTATCTCTGCCCACTGACCTCCTGCAATGCTGGGGGTTCTGGATGTCCGTGGCCCTAGACAGCAGCCGTGCACGTGTGAGCACTTAAAGAGTGACTAGTGGGAATGAAGAACTGTTCAACTTTTCTTTAATTTTTTAAAATTAATTTAAATTTAAATAGTCTCACCCCGTTGAAATAGCATCCATTGAACTCTCCAGGACAATGACATGTGTCCTCCCATAGAGTAGCCCATAGCTACCTGAAAGGGAGTCACTGACTCTTATAAATTGAATAGTAAATTTTGCTTTATTTTTATCATTTAAACTGAAGTATACAAATGCAGCCAGGCAATGCCACACTGAACAGCCCAGCTTCACTGTCTCCAAGTATGGCTGTCCACCTCAAGGTGCTGGAGAAGCTGTACCCTACATCATCAGTAGCCACACGCACTGCTCTTTACCAGCTAGGTCTCTCTGACAGGCTGTTTTGGACACAACAGCTGGTTTTCATGCAAGTAAATGACCCAAGAAAGAGGGCAAAAGACAGCAAGCAAGGAGCCATGTGTTAATGACCTTGTCTTGGAATGAAACCTCATCACCTTAGGTGTACCCTATTGATCACATAGCCTGCCCTGATGCAACTAGCATATGTGTGTGTGTGTGTGTGCACGTGCGCGTGAGTGTGCACATACGCGTGCATGCCCAGAGGGCAGGGAAAGGTATGGACCCTACAAGGGGCCCTCCTGGAGGCTGGCTGTATCTGATGCATGTCTCTCCAATGGCTTGAGAGCCATTAACATCTTTATTATTCAGTGATTCTTTCTGAACCATTTCCCTCAAAGGCCAAGAGGAGAGATGAAGGAAAAATTAAGGAAGAGGTGGAGGAGGAAAAGGTGAGGAGAAAGAAAGGGAAAATAAAGCTGGGGACTAACAGAAGCAGCAGGAGAGAGAGCAGGACTAGAGGAGGGGAAGATAATGAGGAGGAGCAGGAAAAAAGACATTAAAATGAGAAGCTTCCCAAAAAGTTGAAAACTGTTGCATATTTGGCTTTTGCACCTGGAGCCCAGTGGCATATCTCCACACACCCTGGCACTGCAAAGCCTGCTGAAGGATGCCATGGCAAAGCGAAACCTCACCAGCCTGTCGGTTTTCCTCTTCCACTCTCAGCCACCGCAGTTATCACAAGGAGAGTTTAGTGAGGATATTATTTCCCAGAAGATAAAAATTACATCAAGGGTACCTTTTATAAGACTAGAGAGAGCTGTAAGGCAGTTTTCATTACAAAGTAATTACTTTCATAAGACCCCATCCCCCCAAAACTCTGACACTCTAAAGTCACTTAGGCCTCTACACAAGGTAAAAATTTATCCTTGGATTTACTTCAAGAGAAAGATTTAGACTTTAGACAAGTTTGCAGACGTTTTCTTTTTAATCAATCCAGGAAGATAGCACATCTCAGATTTTTTTCTGTTTTCCTCTGTTTCCAAGAAATCCCTAAAATAATTAAAAGCCAAAGTATCATCTTAAGTTCTCTCCAGGTAATATCTATGCCTTCTAAAGACTCTTATATGACTGCTAATCTTTTCCTTTTGATTGTGTGAAAGTTTGTGTACCACATCTAATGCTTCTGCAAAAGGGAGAGTTTGTGTTCTAATTTAAAGAAAACTGTGAGAGTGAAAATAATTGGCAACTCTGGCTCAAAGGCTTGGGTTTATTACATGAAGAAAACCGCTTGAGGAAGACCTGGACTGGCCTAAATTGTCCTTCCATTACCACTGCCCCCACCCATCCCAGTGGCCTCGCAAAGGCCGAAGGATGCTGAGCCGACCCTCATAGCATCTCAAGAATGCTGCCTCTCACCCATGTTCTGCCTGGAAGACATGGAGCCCATAAGAGCTGATTCTGGCTTGGATCCTTCTGATCATCTTAGACTCAATCTGGACAATGTTACGGGATGAGTTGTCAGCCTGCCCTCTGCAAATGCAAATGTTGAAGGCTTACACCCCAGGACCTCAGGACATAGCAGCTTCCTTAAGAGGTGTGCACATATGCATTCATGAGGACCAGCGCTGATTGAGGATGGCCTGCACTCTAAGAGAGATTTGGAGACAGACGTTTGCACAGTGAAGGCATGCTTAGACAGAGGGAAGCAACTGTCACCTGAAGGTCACCCACAGAACTCAGGATAGCTGACAGTGGAAAGCTGGATCACAGACTTCTAAGTTCCAAAATCCTGAATGAATAAATTTTTGTTTTTAAGATGCTCAATCTGGGGTAACCTTATGATAATAGCTTGGGCAAACTAATAAATTTTTACATCCTCCCATGGGAGTGAAAACTGCAAACTACCATTTTTCATCACCAGAATCAAGCTATAACTGGCCACAATTTAAATGAAATTAGGAAATTATGCAGAGGCTGAGGATGGAGAAAAGAATAGCAGAAAATGATGGTGTAGACAAACATGGTGGTCTATGTTTCTTTAGTACCAGAGGAGGGCTGCTGTGTAAGGAGAACACATTTATTTAATTTACAGCTCCAGAAGTAACAAGGATGCAAGCCTGGTCTAGTGATAGGAATCTTGCTGACAGATCTCTGTAGGGGTACAGTGCATCCTATGTCAAGGAACAGGAATATGTGTATATGCTGGGGGCATCTGATCTCTCTGTCTCTCTGTCTCTGTCTGCCTGTCTGTCTCTCTCTGTCTCTGTCACTGTCTCTGTCTCTGTCTCTCTCTCTCTCTCTCTCTCTCTCTCTCTCTCTCTCTCTCTCTCTCTCTCTGAAAACCAGGACTCAATCAAGGTAGGCCTGCCCTGATGGCATTAACTAATTCTCATTATTTTCCAAATTTTACCTCTAAAGGCTATGGTCAGATTGCCTTTATATTCTCTTAGTACATCCCAGTGGAGATTAAATGCCAATGGAAAGCCTTGGAAAACGCTTAAACTATCTCTGAACTGTCCCAAAACGTCAGATACAATGCAACTCACCTTCTGGGAGGTTGTCTCAGTTTATTTTCTGTTGCTATAACTCAGTATCTGAGATGGAAATTTCTAAAGAAAAGAGGTTTGTTTGGCTGCTACTGGTGGAAATCTAAGACTGTGGTGCTGGCACGTGCTCAGCTTCTGGTGCGGGCCTAATAGCAGAAGAGGAGAAGGCATGTGTGAAAAGATGTCGTGTAACGATTCAAAACACAAGAGAAAGCCAAGCAATCTGAACTTAGTAAAAGCCTGAATGTGTGGTAGCAAACCCCATGCCACAATGTGAGAACTCATTTCTGAAAAAGCATCACCCTGTTAAAGCTCAAATCACATGGTACAACTGCTATGGTGACCCCACTGCACAGGGACAAACCTCTTTCCACCCACAGCAGTGCATCAGGCACAGCCAACCTGGGCCATCATTTAGTCCTCTGAATGTGGTCACTCAGGTTGTGTCAGCAAAGACAGGGGAAGGATCAAAGAGGAGGCTGATCCTGTAAGACCTAGGAGCATATCTCTCCCATGTGCCCCCCATACCAGTTCTCATCCCGTTCGTCTTTTGAAATCACTCAGATAGTGCAGCAGTGTGTTATATTGCTTTTTCAAGACTGTACCATGAGGTGCCTGGGAGCAGGGGTGGGAGAAGGACTGAACATATGGGCACCACAAGCCTCTGCACGTTCAGAGCTGATGCACTCATCTTCCTTTCCTTTCTCTGAAGACACAGAAGAACACTTCTTGGCCTGGAGGAGTTTTGCTGATGTGCAGCTTGATAACATTTCCGACTCAAACTTGATACTGTGTTTGAACAATGGGAGAACTGTCGGGAAAGTGTGTGAAATGTGATGGATGGAAACACACAACCAGGAAAAGTTGCTCCCTGTAGATAAGTCAAGGGCACACAAATATTTCCTCTTTCTTTTTTCGCTCTTTTTGAATCCACAGCAGTACTTCCTTTCCATACAGGGATGTAAATATTCATGCATCAGATGACTGCTGGCAGTGCAGGGTCCATTGTCATCCTCAGAATGCAGTGCAGCAGGAGGAGCTCCGACTATTTCCATCCTAATATGTCAGCTGCCAACCTTGGTAAGCACAGGTCTGGGTCTGTTCTCTGCTCAATGTGCGTGGGGGTGATTTTCCACAAAGGGTCCATCGGACCTGTCCTTGTAAGGATGAAAACCTTTCTGTGGCACAAACAAAATGTTTGTTGGCCTGCTCAAGCACACAGGTGCCACACAACTACAAATCCAGACCATCAGTGACAGGGAGGATCCGTTTTCAGTACTGTTACGCTTGTAGGACTAGTCAGCCACTAACCCTTAGCTGGAGGGATCAGGAGGTGTGAGTGGTGGCTGTGACGATGCCATCCCGCTGTCGTTTTGCATACCTTGCATTGGGGGCACCTCCTGTAACTGCCTCCTTCCTCATTTCATTGGTACAAGGGACAGCAGTCAGAGTGTGGCAGTTGGTCACTGCTGTCCCCTGAGTTGGCTGAGTTATGAACACATTAGTAATGTAGAAGCAAAAACACTGAACTCTGTGACTTGTTTATTAGGTTTGTGGCCATGAGTTACTTGCTTGATCTTTCCATTAAAGGTGAATGTTTATGTCACCTCCAAGTATGCCTTTTAGCCATTAAACTTATTCTGTGCTCATGGCATTTGAGGTCCTGAAATCTCTCACCTGCCCCAAAAGCGGAGGCTCCCAGAACAATACAATTATTGATTCCTTTCCTGGAGCAGCCTAAATTTTTTCCTCAGGAAAAGGAAGTGGTGTACTAGGCAGTCACTAGCTATTGGTGGCATCTCCAATCTGTTCCCTTGAGAACATCTTTATCTTTCCCCAAAGGAGTTTGTCTTCTGTTCCCTCCACTTCCTCATTGCCTACAGGCAGAGCCTCACTTTCCTCTGCTCCCCCCAAGTGCTCCCATGTGTGTGCACAATGCACATGTGAATAAACTTTGATTTATTTTTTTTTTCTTGTTCATTTGTCTTTTGTCAGTCTAATTTGTAGGACTGTTGCCAGTGAACCTTGAAGAACAGTGTGTACTTTTTGTATTGCCCTACAGCCTAATTTCTCACTTGTAGAAATTTAACCCAAGTCTTTTGTTTATGTTACAGGGTGGAGGGGGTGGGGATATAGTTCAGTAGCATAAGTGCCTGCCTGTCAAGCACAACATCCTGAGTTCGATGCCTGCTACTGCAAAAAACAAAACAGATAAACAAAAAGTTGTAGGGTGAGATATGTGAGAGACACTAGTTGAAAGCACTGTAACAGCCCCAAAGCCTTGTCCACCTGTAGTAATTAGCTAGTCTGCATTTCCACCAAAGTTTTCAGGATGAAAGTCCAGGATCTCGTATCTGTCTTTGTGTTCAGCTCAGCAACCTATCCAGGGTGATCTCTACAGGAACCCTGCTCACTTGTTTTGAGGATTTCTAGCTCCCTGTTGCAGCCACCTTCTGACAGTGCATGAACTCAAAAATATTCACATAAGTCAAATTAGTGATGCTTGATTTCAGTTGTTAAGTATTAGTGTATTTACTTTATTGGCGCAATAGAGTTCTTGATGCATACAAGAGCTTTATCCAAAAGTGAAACATACTTTTTGCCATATAATCTATTTCCTGAAAAGTAGCTGAAATATAATATTTTTGGTTCCCATGATAGTCTTCCATAAAAGAAAATAGTTATGCTGGAAAATTTTGTGAGAATTCTTTTCATTTTCTTTTCTATTCTGATGCAATCCATACTTGGTACCACTGAACAAACACCCAGATGGTATACTCTTCCAAACAACAAATATATAAATAGAACATGTTGATGAACAGAAAATGGACATTGTTACTTGATTCTATTTGTGTAAGTGATAATTCTTCACCTACTCAGTCATCGATGGATAGGATTTGATGCAACTTTGAAAATGTTCTGAGTTGTGGACTAAGCACCTGTTTAGGCAAGTGCAGGGACAGAGGTTTTGATCCCTGGTGCCATATGCCATGCTAGCTGGCCTCTGGCCGAGCTGAGCTGCCGGCCACCAAGTCTGGGTGTGGAGGCACACGCCTGTAATCCCAGTGGTGAGGAGGCTGAAAACAGGCTGTGTAGTGAGACTGCATAGCAACTACACTAAAAGAGAAAAAAGAAAGAAAGAAAGAAAGAAAGAAAGAAAGAAAGAAAGAAAGAAAGAAAGAAAGAAAGAAAGAAAGAAAGAGAGAGAGAGAGGGAGGGAGGGAGGGAGGGAGGGAGGGAGGGAGGGAGGAAGGAAGGAAGGAAGGAAGGAAGGAAGAAAATGTTCTGAGTTAACTTTGGGGATCTTGTTTAAAACACCATCAAATTCTTTGGCATGTGCTTTGCCCTCCCCATTAGTAATGCAGTCTTCTACCAGTCCTGGAAACTGAATCATAAAGAATAACCCAACCTAGGAAGAATGAGCTCAATCACCTTGTGGTGGAAAAGGAGAAAATTGGTAGAAAGTCCTCATACTCTCAGGCCTAAATAACTGAACCCCATATCAAGTCTGGTCTAGACCCAGGTTAGAGGGCTCAGTAGAAACCGTAAAGCCCCAGGGAGAGAGAAGGTGGGGGCTGAGAGGTACTGTGTCCCTCAGCTGCAGGGTCTGAGTGCTGCCAGTGGCACTGACCACACGCCCTGGAGAGTGGAGCAGAAGTGACCCGATCCCAGTCCGTTCTGTTGGATGTGCTCAGATAGCGCTGTGCCCTGGAGCAGCCCCTCCTGCAGAGAAAGGGGAACAGAGTAGGCTACACCCAGCTGTGGGGAGAAGTCTGCTGAGAACTTGTGGTGGACAGGGGAGCTTATGGCTATGGATGGATCTTGTTCACTGGCCAAGAAAAACTGAGAAGACCTTCCATAACTGAGCTGTTGAGTTCGGGTGACAATGAGGCACTATCCACTTTCCGCTTTGAGTGGAAAGCTCCAATCAGCACTAGAAAGGTGGGAATCAGGGTACTGCACCACTGTAACATTGAAGAAGGAATTTGAACCTTTCAATCTAATTTCATTCTTGATAACTGAAAGTCTAAGGCTGAAGATATAGCTCAGTGGCACAACACCAGCCTGCCCAGCAGAAGGTCCTGAGTTTGATTCTCAGGATAAAAAGAAAAGCAAAGAAAAACACCAACAACAAGAAGGTAAATGAAAGTCCACTAGCTTACTTAGGTTCCTACCACAAGGGCAGGACAAAGGAAATCTAAGTCTAATTTCTGAACCCATAAGCAAACACATGACACTCTTGAAATTGTCTCTTGGAAATCCGACCAAGCACACCTCCATTTTATTCCAGATTGAAATGTAGAATTTTCTATTAACCAGTGACAACAGCATGGGACAGTTAAATTTAGAAAATGTCTTTCCTCAGGACTACAATGCAGGAGGCCTTCCGGTAGCATGCGCTATAGCGCAGAGAAACGAACTATTCTACAGGACCCTGTGTTTTTGAATGAGTCTGAAAGGATGTAGAGGTCAACGCACTCATACAGCACGGAGCACAAATGCTTGGCCAAATAAGGTTGCATCGCGTTCTACTTTTCCTGAGAAGCGTCCTTACCTTCATTTCTGGGAACAGACCTGCGCTAAGATTCCACCAGCAGAGCATTCCTAAATTCCTTGTGAAAATAGCCTTCCCCTTCCAGAATCCGAATGCACACAGGAGCATTTGAAACCCAGATTTGCCTCCTGTGTTGGCACCTGGGTTACCCCATCCTTTCATCCTGCAAGACTGCTGATAAAACCGGGGAACCTTAGACGAAATGCCGGGTCAAATACACATGTAGGGTACCTTGGATATTTTTTCTGCTGGTATAGTGAAAGGGGCAGTTAATGCTTATTTTTTAAAGATTTTTTCTTCTTTTTAATTTTTTATAACTTTCTTTTTTTAAACCAATTTTTCAAGTTTATATCTGATAATCTAAACAACTAACTTGAGGATAGCGTTCCATACAGCAACCACTGTCAAATTCCTATCACTTTAATAAAATGTTGTATCGTTTCTAATGAGATTTTTGTTTTTACTATTTTGTACTCTTTAAAAATTTAAAAAATAAAAATTTATAAGCAAAATCATAGTTCCTAAGACCACTTTAGCAGTTCATTTCACAGAATAAGAAATTCAGGAAGAAAGAAAATGGAGAACAAAAGCTGGACATGGGTCTTCTCACACAGTGATCACTCAATTACAATTTACATCTGTTGTTTTTATTTATAAAACCCAAATGCAAGCCGGGACGGTGTTTTCTGAGTGTCGCAGCTTCGGAGCAGATTGAGCGATCTTGGGTCTGGAGGCCTCTTTCTCACTTGCTACGATGCGCTGCTGTAAGCACGTCTGAGATCACAAGGAAAAAGAGAATCATCCTCCTGATGGAAAATGAAAAGCCTTGTAGCATTTATGAGCCTTGGAGAGAAAGCCCGCTCACTCCGCGCGCGTGGGCAGGGGCCCAGCACCACGCCTGCTTCGCATCACGTTCGGGAACGCGGCCTGCCAGGGAGTCTGTATTGGATACAGATGTCTCCAAAGACGCTAGCTTATTCTGCTCAGCTGCTACGGCAACACCAGCCGCTTATGAACTCACGGTGAAGGGGTAAGGAAGGCCGCATGTTCAGACGTACATACACTGTGATTTTACAAATCTCATTATTTCCAAAGAAGAACAGGATGAAAGCAGCCTGCTCGTAAAACTAGGCTCACCAATTATACTTACCATCCCCCATTTCCTGGAACAGCGTCTACAATTGCCCTGCGCTAGAATTGAGGCGATTACCCAGCGTCCAGAAACAGCCCTCTCTGGTTCAACCAAGCATCTGCTGTGCAACCTGTACAGCTGGAGCTGAATCTCACCCCTTGTCAACAAGGAGGGGCTCAGACTTCTGGCTTTAAAGTGACATCTGGCTAGCACACGGCCAGTCCTACAAAACCCTCTCCCATCATCCCAATTTTCTATGAAGTTTTGCCTGTAGATTAATGAATTAATCAAATAATCAATTGATAACATGTATCCCAGCACTGAAAGCTAGAATTTGGTACTGTTTCCATAATTTGAGGGAATTTCCAGAAACTATAAAATTAGTAAAAAATGGTGAAGTATCAGCTGCGGGGCTCGGCAAGGCGGGGATAGCACCATCCAGAATGCTCCACTAGAGTGCTTTGTCCGCAAGAATGCCAGGGAAGCCACTGACGTAGGACTCGCAGACTCTGGCAGTGCCCTGCCACCTAAGCACACTGCAGGCTTATAGAGAGCTTCTGACTCAGGCAGGGTTGAAGGTAAATTTTGTGAAAGGGGAGATCGCCCCACAGTGGCTCCAGAGGCCGTGACAGGCACAGTTGAGAGAGCGCCTGGGTCATGGTGCCTCTTGTGAACTCTTTCAAGTTCCAGGAAACCAAGAAGAGATTGGATAAACCAATATCAGCACTTAGTATATGGGTCACAACTTGATTGGGTTAAGGTATGCGACCCAGTGGCTGGTACGTCTTCATGAAAACAGTACATTGAGTGCAACAAAGACCTCAGCTCCCACCTCCAGCTTGTCCCCTAAGGGGCTGTACAGAGCAAAAAGGCACAGGACCTGCGGTTTTTTCTGTCCTTGAGCTAAGATACCCATCTTCTGCAATTGGACATCTAAGTTCCCACTTCTTGAGCTTTTGGAATCTAGGACTTTCCTCATTGTTCTAGGTTTAAAGAAGGACTGGGAGTTACACCCTAAGTTCTTTTAGTTTTCAGGCCTTTGAATACACAGTATCAAAGCACCCTCTTCTGCTTTTCCAGAAGAGAAAATGTCATGCAACCACTGACCCACAAAGCCATGGGAACCAGTTTCCATAACAAGTCCCTCTTCTGTGGTTTTCTACACACTTTTGATTTTGGTTTTCTGGAAAAACCTGGTTAATCCTTACAGTCATCCAGAAATCTGCCATCTACCCCACTATTCCTGTGGACAGCCTGAGATACCTGTCCCTTCAGCCTAGCACTGGCTCTTGACATGACTTCTGTTCTTCAAAGATAACAAAAGAAGCTCTACAGTATCACACACAGCCTGTCACACTGATTGCATTCCATTACATTGTTTTTCTGGTTTTCTAGGAGCTTGAAAGCTCTGGAAAGATGACAGACAAAGCCCCCCGAGTTTGTAGTGTGTTGGTGCCTGGGGTAATCACTGACAGGGAGTAGCATAAACAATGCTTAGAGTAATAATGAACAGATTGGATGGGAATCTGGACTATGCTGGAGTATTATATAGCAAAAGCTTTCTAGTAGTCAAGTGCCCCTTTGGACCAGATACTCACGTTCTGACAGATAGAAAGAAAGCAGGAGAGGCAGGGAAGCAGGTAGGGAAAAAGGGTGAGAAGGAGAGGGAGGGAGAGAGGGGAGAAGAAGGGAGAGGGAGAGGGAGAATAGAGGGAGAAGAGGAGGGAGAAAGAATTTCATTTGTCATGCTGTAAGAATGCTGAATTCTTCTGGGAAATTTTATTTGTTGCTCTTAAGATTTTCAGCTGATTGTAGGAGTCCCACATGCCTTATGGGGGATAATAAGTCTTTCTCAAAGTTGACTGATTGTGAAAGTTAACACAGCTAGAAAATGCCTTCCCAGCAACACTGAGACTAAAACTTGACCAAAAGGTGGCACCACAGCTTAGACAACTTGACACATAAAATTAACCACCCCAAAGCAGTTCAAAGAACTTTCCCTGAAAGTGGGCAGAATAGAGGAAATGAACCTTGGCAGTAGGGCCAGAGGCTGTGAAGACTGGTAAACTCAAAATAAGACAGATAGTGCGAACTGTCACGAGGATCTGAACAGAGAGAGTCGCACAAGACAGGCACCTCAGAATAGCTGTCACTGGGAGCCAAGAAGCCAGCAACCTCCAAGAAGGAGCAGAGGAGGCAGTGACCCACCAAGACCCGCTGGTCTTGCTTGTGATCTCCACTAGCTGAATCCAAGCAGACACCAGAAGCCAAGGCAGCCCAGTGAGCCTCAGAGTAAGCATGCGTGGGGAGCAGAGGGCCCAGCACATCCTGGCCAGTGGGCATGATGGCGAAGCCCACAGACAGTATGTCCAGCACACATGTAAGCAGTGGACCCACTTAAGATGGAGATCACTGGAGGAAGCATGGATATTAAAGTCTGCAGTAAGGCAACAGATTTGACAAAAGAAACACCAGCCTATAGTCTCAAAAGGAGAAAAAGCATTCTGAAATACTATTTACAACAGCTGTAAAAATACCTTCAAAATCTGGCATCGAAATGTGATCTGACTGAAAATACAGAAAGCTAAAAGGATAGGGAAAGATGAAAAAACACCATTAATTAGGTAAACGGGACAGAGAATTATTAGGAGGGAACCAACAATATGACCATAAAGTACACTTTTCTCCTGGTAGCAGCAAAATACAGAATTAACGAAATGAAAAGTTAGAACCAGAAAGATTCCTTCCACGCAGGCAGTAACAAAAGTATTGTTGAAGAAAACCGCTTTCAGTGTTTATAAACTTGGATGAATTTCAGTTTCAAAATGTTAGGATACACATTTAAAAATTTAAAAAAGAGACACACCTACATCCTGGCAAAAGTTTTGCTTGTGTTGTGTAATTTTACTCATGCTTCAGCAAATAGTAAGATCCTAACAGATATTAAGATCCCAATATTAGAAGTTGCTAATGTCATAAATAAATACCTACAAACATACAGTTATATAGAAATATATTATATTATATTTATTATATTATATTATGTATTATTATATTATATTTAAGAATATAGGTTAAGTTTCAAGTAAGACCGCTTCTATAGGGATGGCTGTATAGCCTAAAGGAGTCTGTACTTGTACCTTTATTGACTCAAAATTACCTTTAAGGAGTAAGGCAGGGGAACATCACATTACAGATCATGAGTATTTCCAGGAATCTTTCCTGAGATGGAAGTCAATCACATTTTCAAACTCTCCCTTATTCACTTTGCTTGAAATTCAACTCACATTTTATCTTTTCTTTAATCTTCACACATTCATTCATCCATCGATTGATTCTATCTTCCAATGCAGTTCTCTATGAAGCAATTTACTTTCATGTGAATTGTGATGTTCCCACTTCAGGAAGAGGAATCACAGAACAGACTAGATACAAAGAGCAAACGCTTCATCTGAGATGCTACAACCCTTTGTTTGGTGGTCACCATACGACTGGTGGCCTGTCCACCAGCAGAGAACTGATTGCAACTCAGTCCTTGCTAGGAACAAGGTCTCTCTGTTGCACTTGTGCTCTGCTTCTATCTCAAGGAGCACAATTTGTTTTCTTCACAGACCCACAAACATTATGAAATATGATTTGCAGCAATCTTTATCTGAGACAGTGGCTTTGTCTTTGTTCTTGGCCCTTGGGACAACAGGTCATTTGTCCTCTCAAAACTTGACTATAAAATGAAGACACTAATAAATATCTATTTCTAAAGAATCTCTTTAAAGATTACATAAATAATTTATATAAACCTTAGCAAAATGCCTAGAACTGTGTAAATAATCAAAAAAATCATGATGAATATTACTTCTGGCCCCTGGAAGGCAGCAGTCTGAGCCAAGGAAGTAGAAAAGCCAAGTTTCATTTTTGTTTCATAATGCATCTAATATCTCATTCTTCATCTACCAATTGAATGGGGAGTTAATTCTATGCTTAAAATATTAACTAAATTTGAAAGAAAATAGCTGTTTAATGTAGAGTTCACTGCCATACAGTCATTTGAGACAATTATACTGCGTACTCTGTCTATGATCATTGTGTTCTAAAGGGATTCTAGACAGCCGCTGTCACCATCTTTAGCATGTTAGTCTCATTGGCACAATCCTTAAAGGTTCCATTTGTCTGAGAATACAACCTTGTTTCCTCTCAATTTTATGTGTTAGAGCTATAGTCTCAGAATTTAAGAGTTGCCCAGCTCCCTTGAGATCTTTCTCCATTCAGTCCTCGCAGTATTTAATTATATATTTCCTTAAAGGCTTGGAAGAATCCATGTCTTCCAAGTCTTATCTTTCCCAGCTATTAAAAGATTGCTGAAGCAACAGAGCCAGTTCAGTCACTTTACTAACTTTATCCTCTATAGTTAAACCCTCCCTGTTCATCAGAATTGATACCAGAAGAGCATTTCTTTTATTTATTTCTTTTACCTTTTGAAATATCAACTTGGAGGAAAGGCAGATCATTTTCTGCCTTCCTGCCAGGTCACCAGATCTCACCCTTTGGTGTGCTCTTTTGCCACTGTAATGTCACCCATCAGAAGGCCTTTTTGCCCAAAGACAGCTGCTTCACTCCTTGTATTGGTGTGTATCAGGTATTTCTTGAATTGGGTCTAATTTGCCCCTCCACAAATGTTCATTTGCTAAAAAACCTATAAACATGGATGCACATATATTGTTGCATAACAATAATTTCAGTTCTTTTGGAAAAATACTTAGGAGGGGCATAGATAGTTTGAATCATACCTCTAATCCTAGCTTTTTGAGAAATCTCTATAGTGACTTCCATAATGTTTGTACCAGTCTGCACTCCAATAGTGGAGAAGGATTCCTTTTCCTCCACATCCTCTCCCACATTTGTTATTGGTTGACTTCTTGATGATTTCCACTGTTTAAGATGGTACCTCAGCATTGTTTTAATTTGCATCTCTTGAATGACCAATGATGTTGAACGTTTTTTCATATATTTAGTTGACATTTGTTACAGTTTTTGTCTAGTTGTCCCCTCAAGGCCTCATGTAGTCATGAGGTGGCTTCTAGAATTTGTGATTAATTATGGTAGGTATGAGTGCTAAACCCTGACCCTGGGGCATGTAATTCACATTACAACATAAGGAGAGGAGCAAGGCTAGCTAGCTGCCTGAGTTGCTTCCCCTCCCTTCGCTCTCTTGTTCTTTGCCTCTGCTATGAAAGGTTGATCTTTACCATGTGCCACTCTGCCTTGGAGCCAGCTAGTATGGACTAAAACCTTCAGTAACTGGGAGACAAATAAACCTTTCCTTCCCTAATTTTGAGTGTTAGACATTTGTCCCAGCAATGAGAGAACAGTAACTGAGACACTATTCATATTTCTTTATTTGTGAAGTATATATTCATCTCAGATGCCCATTTTTGGACTGGGTCTTTGAGTTTTGGGGGAGCCTGGTATTTTTTAGTTCTTTCTATGTTCTAGATTGATGTCCTTTGTTTAAGGAACTGATGGCTATATGTTTTTGTCAATTCATGGGTTTTCTGTTTAATATTTTCATAATTTTATAGAAGAACAAAGAGCGATGAGACACTTTCAAATCATATTAATTGAACAAATTCGAAAGTCAATACATTGCATATGGTTTTCTTAGTGGTTATTTGTTGTATGAGGTGCAGACATGATATTCTATTCACAAACACTATTAGAGCAGATCCCTCTATTCATCGACTTAAGAAAATGTAGATGTATATTTATCTTTTTTAAAAGGTGGTTTATAGTACAGTTTCAATAATTAATACTTTTTACATTGTTATCTTTGTAGTGGTTATCCATAGTACAAGAAGCAGACAGGATATCCTATCCAATCACTATTAGTGAAAATCTTTATTTTCATAGAATTATGCAAAAGTACTGCACATTTATCCTAACTGTATTGCATATACAAATACAGAATGGTCCTTCCTTTGTATCCTCTTTTTTGTTTAGTCCTGTCAGAGATGAGTATTCTATTGACATTTAAATACTACAGGTACTTGAATTCAGCAAAACACTCCAAATAGTCTAGCAGTCCAAAATAATAGTGGGTAATCCACAGAAATTGTTAACTAGAGCCATTTACAGCTCAGCATATTATTATGGCTTTACTTTATATACCTTGTTATTATACTTTATGCTGGATAGTTAAGACCAAGATAAAGCAAGACCTATATAACAAGAAATGTAACTTTTATATCTGATAAGGTTGGTCAAGTCCCTTCAGGGTTTATCCTGTAACCCTGTACCGCACTATGTAGATCCTTTGTCAGTGTCAGCCATGTGGATGAGTCACTGCCATTGCTTGACCAATTTGCTCTCTGTGAAAGCCTGAGAGAAAGTTTTCTCTCCATGTGACTCTCCTTAGGCACAGTATAGATCATTGATCACATTCCTCTGTGGCTCCATAATCTTGATCAGAAAATTTGGAGCACAACTGAGTTCCATGATGTTACAGTACAGGTTCTCCTATGTCCTGAGTCTTCGCTGACCTTGAAAGGCTAGGGCCAAAATGTTGGATGACCTTGCAGCCCTTCCATTTCTCCAATTTTTAATCTGCAAACTTAGGTTGTTAGCCATCCAGAAGAGAAGCTGATTATTTCCCTGCAACATATGCAGTTCAGTTTACCCTAACTATCTGTCTAAATATCAAACATCTTAGGAATAACATGGAACAGATATTTTCCATCAAGTATTGATGTATCAAATATTAAGGCCTTATAGAATATGAGGAAAAAAAATTAAACAATAGTACTTCACACATATTATTACACAGAAATTTAGAAATCTAACCATATACTGCCTTGTAGCAGAACAGTCCTATAACATTTCCTTTCCTTGTGTCTTTTTCTCTTTAATTACCAAAAAAAAAAAAAAAAAAAAAAAAAAAAAAAAAAAAAAAAAAAACTTTTACTTGCGAGACAGTATGGTAATAATTGGCATGTCACCAAGGAAAGTATGTATTTAGCAGACCACAATGGCATGCATTTTAAACATGACCCTTCAGTTACACATTGCTATCTTCAGTGCAGTTGCTTGGTTCACTGGTACGAGCATATGTAGATAGTCGGGTTGAGAATCCTATCATATAACTGCCACTTTCAAAAACCTGCTGATGTTTCTTGGGATCTTTGCCTTGCCCATATTTGTGTACAAATGTATGGCTTTGTCCTTGTCCTGTTTTCCAGCTTTTTTCCATGCCCTCTCTTCGTCATCCAATCCTCAAGTTCTCACTTTCCTTTTACTTGTGATATACCTTTCTATTTCTAGTTTCTATTTCTTCTTTTGATTTCTCATACTAGGGAAAATATATGCTATTTGCACATATGGGCCTGGTTTATTTCATTTATGTGTATATCTTTAAGTGGCATCCACTTCAATATAAATGCTTTAAGTTTATCATTCTTTATAACTCAGTAATACTCCATTGTATAAAAATACCACATCTTTTTCAACCATTCTTCTTATGATGGGCGTCTTGGTTATTTCCAAGATTTAGCTATCACAACTTGTGCTGCTATAAACATAGGTACACGTATATCACTATGATATGATGTTTTCAGTTCCTCTGGGAAAATTCCCAGTAGGGGGATAGCTGGCTTAAATGGGATTTCTAGTCCTACTATTTTGAGGAGTCTCCACACTGATCTCCAAAATGGTTGTACCAGTCTACATTCCCACCAGCAGTGGAGAAGGGTTCCCTTTTGCCTACATCCTTTCCAACATTTGTTGTTGGTTGATTTTTTTTATGATAGCCGTTCTTTCTGGAGTGAGATGCTATCTCAGTGATGTTTTAATTTGCATTTCACGGATGACTAGTGATGTAGAACATTTTTTAATATACTTATTTATTCATTTCTTTAACTTCGTCCTCTGAAAAATGTATGTTTATCTCAGATGCTCCTTTCTGGATTGGGTCTTTACATTTCAAGACCCTAATGTATTTTAGTTCTTTATGAATTCTAAACAGCAGACCGTCATCTGAGTGTTCATTAATTAATATTTTTTTCAAAATTTGTGGGTTATCTTTTCACTTTTTTGATAATTTCTTTTGACGTGCAAAAACTTCTCAATAAGAGTTGGTCCCAGTTGTTGATTCTTTCAAAAGTTTCCCGAGAAAATATATCTTTGTTCATGAATTCTTTGCCTACCCCTATATCTTCAAGAGTTCCTCCTACTTTCTCTTCCAGGAGACTGAGTGTTTCTCTTTTAATGTTTAGATCTTTAACCCATTTTGACTTTAGCCTAGTGCATGGTGATAGACCTGGGTCAAGTTTTTTTTTTTTTTTT
>PVKA01000342.1:0-119889 GCA_004027165.1 Ctenomys sociabilis | reverse complement strand
TATAATTTCAAGTCCAGAACTGCAATGCTTCCTGAGTTGTCTTTGTCAGACAGGATTGTCTTTGGTATTGCATGTCTTTGCTAGTTTCAAATAAATTGTAGGAACAATTTATCTAGGTCTGGGAGGTGTGCTGGTGGCAGCTTCATAGGGATTGCATTAAATCTGTACAACAATTTTGGGAGTATGGCCATCTTCACGATGTTGGTTCTTCCTATCCAGGAGCATGAAATATCTTTCCATTTTCTGAAATCCTGTATAATCTCTTTTTTTAGGGTACTATAATTTTCCATGAAAAGATCATTGACTTATTTGGTTAAGTGAATTCCAAGGTATTTCATTTTCCGCAGTGCTGTTGTAAAAAGTATTTTTTTCTGTAGATTCCCTCTCAGTGTGGTTGTTATCTGTGTAGAGGAATACTACTGACTTTTGAGTACTGACTTTGTATCCTACTATGCTATTGAATTTGTGTATCTATTCTAGTGGCTTCTTGGAGTTTTTTGGGTCTTCCAAGTAAAGTATCATGTCATCTACAAATAGTGATAATTTAACTTCTTCTTTACCTATTCTTATTCCTAGTATTTCTTCCTCTTGTCTAATCTCTCTAGGTAATGATTCCAAAACTATACTGAATAGCAGGGGTGATATAGGATGTCCTTGTCTTGTACCAGTTCTAAGAGTAAAAGATTTCAGTTTTCCCTGGTTAGAATTACATTAATCATTAGGTTTTCATAAAAGGCTTTTATCACATTGAAATAGTGGCCTTCTATTCCAATTTTCTGTAGGACTTTGAATATGAATGAGTGTTGGACTTTGTCAAAAGCATTTTCTGCATCAGTTGGGGTGATTGTGTGCTTTTTAGATTTCACTCTATTAGTGTAGGGTATTACATTTACAGATTTTTGAATATTAAACTATCCTTCCATCCCTGGGATGAATCCTACCTGATCATGGTATAAGATCTTCTTGATGATTTACTGTATTCTATTTTCTAGGATTTTACTGAGGTATTTTGCATCTATCTGCATGAGGGAAACCGGCCTGTACTTCTCCTTTTTAGCTGTGTCTTTCCCTGGTTTTGGAATCAGTGTAATACTTGCCTCCACAAATGATTTTTGGAGGACTGCTTCCCTTTCAATTTCATTGAAGAGTTTGAGGAGGGTAGGGATTATATCTTCTATAAATTTCTTGTAGAATTCAGATGTGAATCCATCAGGACTTGGACTTTTCTTTTCAACAGGCTTTTTAACATGTTTCGTATGTTGTTGTTTGTTATTGGGTTATTGAGATTTGTTATATCTTCTTGATTCAGTTTTAGTAATTTGTACCTTTCAATGAATCTGTCCATTTCTTCTGTGTCTTCTATTCTGTAGCATAAAGATTCTCAAAGTAGCTACTGGTAATCTTCTAATTTCCATTGTGTCTGTGGTGATTTCACCCTTTTCATTCCTTATTGCTTGTATTTGAATTTTTTCTTTCCTCTTTTTGATGAGGTTAGTTAGGGGCTTATTGATTTTATTTAGTCTTTCAAAGAACCAGCTTTTTCATTTGTTGATTCTTTGAACTGTTTTCTTCATCTCAGTTGAAGTAATTTCTGCTCTAATCTTTATGATTTCTTCCTGTGTTTGGGCTCTGGGTTTAGTTTGTTCTTCCTTTTCTATATGTCAAAGCTGTAGCATTAGGGTGTTTATTTGTTCCCATTCTGTTTTTCAAATATGTGAGTTCATAGTTATGATTTTCCCTCTGAGAACTGCTTTCATCGCATCCCATAAACTGCAATAAGTTGTAGTTGAGTTTTCATTGAATTGTAGATATTATTCAAATTCTTGTTTAATTTCAGCTGTGACCCATTGATTGCTGAGTAGGGTGTTGTTCAATTTCCTTGTATTTAGGGGGGTTTTCTTGTTTCTTTTGTCATTTACTTCCAATTTCATTGCACTGTCATTAGATAATATACATGGGATAATTTCTGTTTTCTTGCATATATTTAAGCATGACCCATGGACAAGTATGTGGTCTATTTTAGAAAATGACCCATTTGCAGCTGAAAAAAATGTATATACAGCTGCCATTGGGAAAACTCTGTATATGTCCACCAAGTCCATTTGTTCTAAGCTCTGTATCAGTTCTGCTACTTCTTTGCTAAATTTTTGTCTAGTTGACCTATTTTTTTGAGATAAGGGGGTGTAAGGTCTCCTGTTAAGATTGTGGTCTTGGATATTAGAATTTTGTGCCCATTAAGATTTGTCTGATATAGCTGGATGTTTGGTGCTTAGATATTTATGAGTGTTACCTCTTCCTCTTTAATTTTTCCCCTGACCAACATATAGTGGTCTTCTTTATTTCATTTGATGATTCTTAGTTTGAAGTTGAGACTCTGAGAACAGAATTGCTACTCCTACTTTTTTCTGAGGTGCTGGGGTATGTAGTATTATTTTCCATCCTTTGACTTTAAGTCTTTGAATGTCTTTTTGAGTTAAGTGTGTTTCTTGTATATAACATATTGTTGGGTTTGGTCCCTGATCCACTGTGCCAGTCTATTTCTCTTAATTGGTGAATTGAGTCCATTTACATTGATGGTTATAATTGCAATGGGTTGACTTATGATTGTCATGATATTTATCTGCTGTTGTTTACCCCTTTGTAACCTGTGTTTAATTGTCTGTCCTGTTTAGTGGGTTCCTTCCATTCTCATTCATGGAGTTCTGGTCATTGTGGTCTCTCTCTAGAACATCTTTCAGCAGTCTTTGAAGGGATTTCTTTGTCATCATGAAATTCTTTAGTTGTTCTTTGTCATGGAAGTATTTCACTTCTCCATCAAACTTGAAAGAGAGTTTTGCAGTGTATAATAGTCTGGGCTGAAATTTGTTTTCATGGAGGATTCGAAGTACTTTGCTCTGTGCTGTCCTTGCCTTCATGGTTTGTGAAGAGAAGTCAACTGTAATTCTGATGGGTTTTCCTTTGAATGTGATCTACTTCTTTTCTCTAGCAGCTTTCAGTATATTATTCTTGTGTTGGATTTCTGGGATCTTAGCTATTATATGACTCGGTGTATTTTTAGTTAGGTTGAAGTTATTTGGCGTTCTGTGTGCTTCAGTTACCTGAGTGTTGGATTGTTTCCTAATATTTGGGAAGTTTTCTGCTATTACTTCTGCCCATATTCTTTTTATAACATTTATATTGACTCTTTCTTTCTCATTGATGCCTATTAGTTTCACATTGTTCATCTTGGCATTGTCTTGCAGGTGATAGATTATTTTTCCTGCATCCTCGTTGTTTTTAAGAGATTCTTTCTCACCTTTTTACTAGCTGCACCAGCGTTTTCTAGATCTGAAACTCTGTTTTCCCTTTCACTCATATGGTTTTGTAGACTTGTGATTGAGATTTTTAAGTTCCTTTGACTCTGCTTCAAGCAATCTATTTCTTTCCTGTTTGCTCATTCAAGGAATCCATCATATTTCTAATCTCTATTTTTATCAATGTCTTCTTTAGAGGTAGCTATTAATTCTTTTACTGAAGAGTTTTATTTTTTCAAGTTTGTTTTCCTCCATATATGTCTATATTTGATTCTCTACTTCAGATACTATGATTTCAAAGATTTCTTTTTTTATTTCAGAAATTATTTCTGTTCTGATTTCCTCTTTACCTATTTGCTGTTGTTTCTTTGCTTGCAATGCTGTTAATTCATACATTTTAGCTGAGCTTGTGTTCTCTGCACTTGTTCTTATTGGGCATTGTGTTTCCCCCATATGTTTCTGCATTAGATTCTTTATTTCGATTGTATGTATTCAGGAATTTCTTTTTTTTTATTTCAGGCTTTAATTCTGCTCTGAGTTCCTCTATACATTTCTGCTGTTATTTCTTTCTTTCTGAAGCTATTAATTCATTCATTTCAGCTGAGATAGTGTCCTTTGCACTTAGCACGGGTGGGCTTGCAGCTTGAGATTGCATTTTGCTCCTTGTCTTTGTCATTTTTTGTAGCACTGACCTCTGACCTTTGGTGTAGAGCCTTGGTGCAGTTATAACCTTAGCACCTAATGAGATTTGGGTGCAGATCTCTTATGCTTGAGTTTATTCAGATATGCCTGGCTTGGCTCTATCTTGTGTTAAGCACCTTTTTGCTGCACCTCTTGGACATGAACCTGTTGTGCCCCTCTGTCAAAACCGCGAGTTTGTGGTGCCCCTCGGTTGTGCCCCTGGCCCAGAGAACACCAGGGAGTGCAGACACTCTCTCACACACTCACTGGGCCGTGCCGGGCTGGATCCAGGGCCAAGAGAGTTGCAAAACTTCTCCCTTGCTCGGCGAGCCTAGGGACGGGGGCTCTGGAAGGTTGCAGGGGTCTCGGTGGCACAGTAGAGAGTCTCACGTGGGTGTGTGAGTTTTGCTCTGGAGGGCTCCCGCTGGCGGTGTACCTGATTACTCTATTGATGGTTTTTCTGGACATGCAGAAACTTTTTTTAAAAAATGAGAACCCAATTTTTGATTCTTTGAAGTATTTCCCCTATAGTTTGGTTCTTTAAGATTTCTACCTATTTTCTCCTTCAGAATATTTAGTGTTTCAGTTTTAATATTTAAATCTTTGATCTAATTTAACTGTAGTTTTGTGCATGGGTTAGGCCTGTGTCTATTTTTAGCCTTTGTCATGTGGAAAACCATGTTTCCTGCACCATTTATTAAAGAGGATATCTTTCTTGCAGTGAACATATTTGTCTCATTGGTCAGGAAAAGGTGGCTGAGTATATCTGTAGTTGTGGCTATATCGTCTATTTTGTTCCATTGATCCTCAGGTCTTTTACTTTTTTTGGCCTACTATGCTGATATTGTAATATCAGCTTTGTAGTATAATTTCAATTCAAGGATTGTGATGCTTCCTTCCTTTCCTTTGTTTCCCTGTATTGCTTTTGTTATTCTGGGTCTCTTCTGTTCCACATTATTTTAGGAATATTTCTTTCTACATCTGTGAGGCATATTAATGATATTTTAATCAGGATTGTGTTGAATTTGCATAATAATTTGGGAGTATGGCCATTTTCACAATATTGTTTCTTCCTATTCAGGAGTAAGGAATATCTTTCCACTTTCTGAGTTTCTCTTTGATCTCCTTTTTAAGAGTACTATAATTTTCATTGCAGAAATCTTTAATTTCTTTTGTGAGATTGATTTCTAAGTATTTCATTTTTGGGGTGTTATTGTAAAATTCATGGTTTCCATAATTTCTCTCCTGGTGCACTTTTTCTCTGTGCATAGAAATGCTATTGATTTTTAAATGTTGATTTTGTATCCTGCTATGCTACTGAATTTGGCTATGAAATCTACCATCTCTTAGTGGTGTTCTTGGGATTTTCTATGTACAGTATCATGTCATCTGCAAATAATGATAATTTCACTTCTTTGTTTCCATTGTTCCTGTATTTCAATTATTTCTTTTATTTCCTTCCCTTGATTAATTGTTCTGGCTAATTGTTCCAGAGCTATATTGAACAGATGTGGTGACAATGGGCATTCTTGTCTTGTTCCCTATTTTAAAGTAAAAGTTTTCATTTTTTCCTCATTTAGTATCATGTTGGCTATTCATTTGTCATAGATGGCTTTTATCAGGTTGAGGTAAACAGCATTCATTCCAATTTTCTGTAGTTTTTTTTTTTTTTAATCATGAATGAGTGTTGGACTTTCTCAAAAGCTTTGTCTACATTTATTAAGACAATCATCTGATTTTTTTTTTTTTTTTGGCTGAACTGGGAATTGAACTCAGGTTATTGTGCTTGCCAGGGAAGCGCTTATTCCACTGAGCAATCTCCCCAGCCCCAATCATGTGATTTTTATCTTTGGCTCTGTTGATGTGATGTATTACATTTATAATCTTGACAATTTGCTGCATTCTGATTGCTAGTATTTTATTGAGGATTTTTGCATCTATTTTCATTAGAGAGACTGGCTTATAGTTCTTTTATTTGGTTGGGTCCTTCTCAGTTTGGGACAATTTCTTCCCTTTGAATTTCAGTGAAGAGTTTGAAAAGAACTGGTATAAAATTTTCTCTAAATTTCTTGTAGAATTCAGCTCTGAATGTATCAAATCCTGAGCTTTTTTTGTTGATATGTTTTTGGGTACATTTTTCATTTCATTGACTGATACTGGGTCATTCAGAATTTTTATATAGTTTTGAGTCAGCTTAGGTAGTGTGTATGGATCTAAGAGTCTGTCCATTTCTTTTGTGTTTTACATCCTGTGAGAGTAAAGATTTTGAGCATAAGTATTAATGATCTTCTCAATTTCTATAGGATCAGTAGTGATTTCACCCTTTTCATTCCTTATTGCATAAATTTTATTTTTTTCTTTTATATGGTTGGCTAGAAGCTTATCAGTTTTATTTATCTTTTGAAAGAATCAACTCTTCACTTGTGTTGTTTCTTCATGTCCATCATATTTATTTTTTCTCTGGTCTTTATAATTTTCTATCTTAGTTGGGCTTTGGGATTTGCACTTGATTTGCTCTTCTTTTTCTAGGAGCTTGATATGCATTGTAAGAGTGTTTATTTGAGTTCATTCTGTTTTCCTCTTGTGAGAATTTACAACTATAAATTTCCTTCTTAAGACAGCTTTCACCACATTCCACACATTGCAATAAGTTTTGTCTGCATTTTGGTTGTCAATATTTCTTAATTTCTTCTTTAATTTCATTTGTATATCATTTATTACTCAAAAGAGTATTATTAATTTTCATGTATTTATAGAGATTTTGCTGTTTCTTCTGTCAATAATTTCCAGTTTTATTGCACTATGGTCACATAATATGTATAGGATAATTTTCCTCTTTTTTTGTACCAGGTATCAAACTTAAGACCTTGTGCTTGCCAGACAGGCACTTGAGCCACTGAGCTGCAGCCCTGACCCACTTGATAATTTTGATTTACTTAAGAATAATCTATGTGTTAGAATATGGTCTATTTTAAGGACTGTTCCAGGTGCAGCTGAGAAGAATTGTATTCTGATGTTTTTGGTTGGAACATTCTTTTTTTTCTAATTTGGAAGCAGATGCTTTATTAACTAACCAAATTATAAAAACACCATGGTAGATTTGTTCATCCTCCTAACAAGCCTGTTATCTGGTCTTCCCTATTTCTAGCAGCTCCACCTTCCACAAAATAGATGGCCTTTTTCTTCATCCCACTTCATGGAGATGATAACTTGAATGGCCACACTTCATGGAGATGATAACTTGAATGGCCAGAGGAAGTTATTTGCCTCTTTAAATCATTTTTCAACAGTACAGATCTCATGAATCAGATCCTCCATGCAAAAGATTCCATATTTACCAAGAGATCAAGCAATAAATGAAGCATCTGTCAAGGCATTTTGCTTCTCATTGATTTTGCCATAGCCATGCTTGTATATTATAGTTCATTGTATATATTAGTTCATTCACTGACTTCAGGTTTGGGTACCCCCAGCAATGTATGGCTCCACAATTCTCAGCATGTTAACTGAAGCTTTGTTGAGCTTAATGAAACTACCATTGAAGATTTGGCAAAGGCAAAGATGGTTCAACACCCTGCAGACTTTTGGGCTCACATGGTTGATACTCCTGATCTGGATGACAAATGCGAGTTTGGGCTCTGCAGGATGGCTTTTCAGCCATCCTAGCCATTTAGATCTCAGTTCTGCACATCTGTCTATACTCCTTATGTTAGTGTCTGGCTTTTTCATAGATGAGCTTCCTCCTTGCCTTGTGAAGCATCTTCTGGGCCAACTTCTTTCTCAGGTGCTTTATCTTCAACTCTGCAAAATGTCTTTCCTTTTTGTTAAGGGTTTCTGCAACAGCAAGAACCTTCTTTTTCTTCTCTTCTATACCTTCCATGGTTCCAGCCAGAAAAGAGGTGAGTGGAACATTCTTTAAAGGTCTACTAAGTCCATTTCTTTATTAGTTTGGGTTAGTTCTTTTGCTGATTTTTTGCTTAATTGATCTCTTTGTGGCAGATCTAACAGTCTATCTTCATTTTCTTTCAAGTCCCCCAGTGCAATTATGTTATTGTTCATTTGACTTTTCATGTCTACTAAAATTTGCCTTATATAGCTGTGTGTGCCTACATTGTGTGCATATAGATTTATAATTGTTATCTCTTCCTCTTGCAGTTTTCCACTAACAAATATGTCATGACATTCTTTATCTCTTTTAAACATGCTTTCTTTGAAGTTGACATTGTCAGCAACCAGAATAGCCACCCTTGCTTTTTTCTGGGTTCCTGTCATGTGGAGTGTTATTTTTCATCCTTTGATGCTCAGTCTATTAATTTCTTTTAAAGCTAAATGTGTTTCTTGTATGCAGAATATTGTTGGAATTTATTTCTTGAGCCATTCTGCCAGTCTGCTTCTTTTTCTTGGTGAATTGTGGCCGTTTACATTGATGGTTATAACTGATATATATTGGCTTGTCTTTGTCTTTGTCATGTTGTTTTCCTACTGTAGGATGCCTACTTTTCCCCTCTTATTGTTTGTTTTCTTTGATAGAGGGTTGCATTCTGTTGTTCTTGAAGTTGTTGTCATCTTTGCCCTTTTCTAAAATATCTGTCAGTACTCTTTGTAGGGTTGGTTTAGTTGCCATAAATTTCTCTTCAGTTTTTCTTTGTCATGGAAGCCTCTCATCTGCCCATTAAATTTGTTAGACAGATTTGATCCGGATTGCTGGGTGGCAATCTGGATTAGAAGTTGTTTTCTTTCAGGACCTTAGAGACTTCATACCAAGCTCTTCTGTATTCATGGTTTGTATCAAGAAATCTGCCATGATTTTGATGGATTTTCCATAATAGGTTGTCTATTTCTTCTCTCCAACAGCTTTTGACATTTTTCTTTTGCCTGATTTCTGAGATCTTGATTGTCATATGTTTAAGTGTAGATTTATTTTGACTATGGCTGATTACAATTCTATATGCTTCACTTAACTATATGTCAGATTCTTTTCCCATGATTGGGAAATTTTCTGCTACTAATTCTGAAAGCATTCTTTTATGTCATTTCTGTTAACTCCAACTGTTGTATTGATAACTATTAGTTATACTATTTTTCTTTGCATCATCTTGCAGCTGTTGAATTATTATTTCTTGTGTTTTTGTTATTTTTCACAGATCTTTCCTTTCCTTGTCATTAGCTGCAATGATGTCTTCAAGATCTAAAAGTCTATCTTCTGTTTCATTTAAGCAGTTTTGCGAAGTTTTAATAGAATTTTTAATCTCCTGGATATCTCTCTGAATCTGTTTCATGTATTTTAATTCTTTCTATATTGTTCATTGAAGGTTTCCATCATTTTTCTATGCCCCTCTCTGTTTTTAATCAATGTCTTCTTTAGATATGCCAATAATATTTCATTATGGTTATCATTTCTTTTCTTACCTGAAAGATTATTTCTGCTCTGATTTCCTCTATACCCATGTGGAGTTGTTTCCTTACTTCAGTTGCTAACATTTCAGAGAGTTTAAGTCTGTTAACTTCCAAGTTATTCCATGTTGCTGTCTCCTGGAGTATTTTGAGTGGGCTAGAGGCCTAAAACTGCACTTTTCTCCTTCAACTTGTCTGCTGAGTGTGAGACATTCTTAGTTTGTGTCTGTCCTGAGATCCTGCCTTCCTAATTAATTAAAAATGAGATATTGCTTTCCATTTAGCACTGTCCTCCATTGTTAGATATTACTGAAGTGTTTTCCAATATTGGTTTTCCAATATTGGTTCTCCAAGGGAGAACCAATGATTAAAGCATGTATGATATCCCAGCCATAATAATACAATTAGCAATAATGATAGCATCAAGCAAAATTTATAAACTTACAAACTTTGATAAATATTGATTTTGTACATTAGAAGCACCATAGGAGCAAAGTCTACAGTTACATAGTTATATAGCAGAATAAATCATCAAGTGGGAATTCCACCTTGTTAGAGTAGAATTACCCTGTGCTCCTCTGGCCAGGCCAGTTACCAGAATCTAGGTGCTTTACATCATGTATACAGATGGGCCTGGCACCTAGATTCCTTGATCTACACTAATTGCTGAGGATCCCAAGTACTTCCATGCTGGTTGCCAGTCCCACAATGTGGGTGTGAATGTGTGTGTGTGCAGGATACCTGAATTTCTCTGTGTATGCTGATGCTGTGCCCATAGAACCAGGAAAATTAAAGTGCCAGATTTCCTTTTTTCTTTTGTATTTTAGGGAAGGGTCTACAGGGTGCTCAGGGTCTCACTACTAGATTGTACTCGTAGTGATTTGCCTGTTTACAGCCTCCCAAGAGCTGGGACACATTTGTTTTCTTTCCCATTGTGGAAACACATGGAAGAGAAAACCTGCTTGCTGGTCATACCCAGGGGGTAAACAGAAGGGGCCAGAGACCAGGTTCTACCTCCTTGATCTATCTAGCTACAACTGAAAGTGTGTTGTGTTAGTACGCTGGGCATCTCAAGTAAGATTGGACATAAGATCAGCCATCATGGCGCCATGGGCACCACATGTAGGGAAGCAAGTTCGGCCTCACAAAAATATGGCTGGCACAAGAGGCATTGGCTTTGAAGCTTAAATAGTGCCTTCCTCGGTAGAGCATATATCCAGCCCACTGCTGATCAGTGGGCTCCTTTTGCTTATTTTTATGAAATCAGCTATGTGCAAGCCAAGCAATATCTTGCATGACACCTACTTCTAGGATTATGCAACAAGCAGAAATGAATTGAATTTTCCAAGAGGGCCTCTGACGATATCAAGAAGCCCCAACTCAGTTCACTTGCACACTGCTCCCTGTACATTCAGAAAGGTTCTAAGGTCACAGGGTTCCTCATGATCAATTATTACTAGTGTGTAGCTAAGCAGCATTCATAAGGTCATGGAGTTATATTATTAATCAATGTCACAGGTGTGCTATTGTAATGCTTATTCTTCATTACATAAATTTGACTTAACCAAGGAGTAGCTGCTCCTCTCCTACCTATCTGCTTATTCACTACAAAATATTTGGAATGGCTGGATGACTTCTATTTTCTAGTAATGGAAATTCCATGTTGAATGTCTTAATGCCTGGCATGGTCTAGTCCATTACAGTTCTTAATGGGCCTTGTTGAATGAGAGGGAGTTAAAGGTACAAATTTGGGTCTTTCATCCATGCCGTAAATGTTACTGACATGTCTACTGTGCTCCAAATGTTAGAAAGCACAATGGTGGATAGAAGGAAGGGGTGATGTTCATCTTCCAAAGTCTACCACCTGATCTATGCAGTTGATTAAGTCAGTACCCAGGAGCTTCCTGATAAGTCTTGCTCTAAGATTAAAGGTTGTGAGCACATTTCCGTGGATGACCTTATTTCTCTGGCTTGACTTATGTGGTAATAGCACAATAAATTATGAAGGATACTCTTTGAGGTTTAAAAAAAATCTACCTAAAGGCAAAAGTACAGCCCAAATGGCTCCAGAAATGTCTTTATTCATAAAAGTTTAAATTTTGGCTTAAAATTCTATTCTGTTGGTCAGTCCTTGGGAAGCACAATGGCAGTATCAGCTGCCTTTTAATCATTCACTCCATGTGGTGATGTGGTGAAGGTCAGAGTGTCTTTGAGAGTAGTGAGCATTCCTGAGTAAGCCATTCCCAGGGGCTGTTGAGTAACAGTGGTCCTGAATCAAGGGCCCTCCTCTAGATGGAATTAAGAGGGCTCCACGTAGTCACTGCCAGTTTGCATGCTGGAGGGAAGACGAATGTTATCTCCACCCAGCAGCCTTCCTATAAACTCATAGGCAGCTGCTGGTATGTCCTTATGGTAGTTTCAAGGCCAATATTTTTACCTGGTCAGTCAATTGAATTGCTCTAAATTGTTCCAGAACAGATCAATCTTCACACACTTTGCATTATTCTATACTATGAGTGGCAGCCCAACAAAGGACAATGCTCTCTGGCCCAAGGACATACTGAAAGGGAAAATGTTTTAGACACTCTCTCATCATGGAGACAATAGAGACACCTACGCCTTAGGATGGAGAGACTTATTCTGGTTCAAGTTGCAGTCTATGATCTTCAGCTCCAAGGCAGACTGACAAGGCAGAGGGGCCTGGCAGAAGAAAGCTGTTCACCTCCTGTCAGCTAGGCAGCAAAGGAAGGGAGGTACTACCTTTCCTGGTCATGCCCTGAGTGGTCAGGCTCTTTAGAGCAGAACCCACTTCATAACGGTAGGTTGAGTAAGTCCCCATAATCCAAACACCTTCCACAAGCCCTCCCTGTGATCCCATGAGCCTCTTGAAGGGATGCCTAGGTATAAACTGTAACAGGAAATGAAACAAACCACATCAAATAGCATGGTTAGTGACAGCACTGTAATGCTCTAAAGACCTTTGATTGGGTTCCATTCTGAATAACAGCTGTGTCTGGAAAAGAGAAGAGAATTATTAAGGGTCATGCACATTTATAGAAAAAGTACTATTTTAATGAAAAGATGAATAGTTATGCTGAAAGTCTGTAGCATTATAGCTACCAATATAATAAGACTATTCCTATTATAGTCCTATTATTTAATAAAATCAAATGCAAATCATTGTGTTGTTGAGTTTTGGTACCAAGGCCTATTTACCCAAAGATGTATTTCATTAATGGAAATTACTAAAGTTTAGTGAGAATCAAACAACTAATCCCTTTGACTGAAAAGTCCCTATGCTTGCTTATGGTACTTCGTGAATTTGGAACTCTTGGAACTTTCTGGTCAAGTGATTTTCCTCAGTGCACAAGGACAGCTATGTTCTAGTACATATTAACAGTGGCACAGAATTTTTAATGTACTTCAATAAAATCAGACTTAGGTATCTTCAAGTCATACATTAAAAAATTTGAAATATAACATAAGGGTGGGTATTGGACATTATTTTTTTTTAATTTGTCAGTAGTTAATTGGCAAGTTGGAGGAAAATAAGACAGAAGACATGAAAAGGTAGTCATTTCTGCTGGGAAGGAAGGAGAAGTGAAGAAAGCAAGAAGGGGAGAAGAACAAGGGAGCATCTATAGCACGCTTTTCTCACAGGAGTATTTCCTGCTCCAGAAGATAATTTTGCTTTAAATATCTGTGATTCTGTGATTATTGACATGATGTTCAGCTTATGTTAGTAACTCACTGTAAGTTTCTTCAACATTTGAAAGAATAAATTTACTATTTTATTTAATTTTTACTATAGATTTTTCACAGAAGTATTGGTATCATGCACTTTATACAAGTAGATTATCTGCAGTTATTTGAGTGGTCCAGCCACATGTTCTTAAAAGCAAAGAATTTATTCCAAATGTATATAGAGAAAACAGAAGGGAAGATGGAGAGACTTGAAGCCCAAAAAGGAAATCCACCCTCCACGGCCAGATTACAAGGAAGTATGAGGATAGATGGGTGGGGTCAAAAGATGAAGGTTATAGATTTTACCAAGAAACAAAGGACTAAGGTTGTGGTATGGAGTAGTAATATAATATGATTTTTGTGTTATGTAGAATTTGCAAACAATGCAGACTTTTTCAGTTTACCAACCTGTGTGTGGTTTGCCTTTTAGATTTTCTTAGCATTAGTGAAAGTATTTGTTTTGTGAAGCAGATTTTAAATCTATAAGACAGGAAGTACAGAGACTTTACATAGAACTTTGCTATGTGTTAAAAAGAGAGAACTTCTCTTCTACTCTGGTAGTAGCAGCAGCTGCCAGAAAAGTGTCCAGCAGCCCATGGAGGACATAGATCCCGTGGGTCTTCTGTGTTCCCATAGCTTTGCTGTTTGGTCATCTTTCTTATATCCTGTGCCACTCAGCTCCTGCAGTGAGTTACCTAGCAACCAATTCAAAGAAGGGAAAACCATGACTTTCCAAGGAAATGAAGGTAAGCTCTCCAGAGAAGCTGCTTGTGGTGATGAAAGCTTACTGTGGAGAGCTGGCATGTACACTATGCACAAATCTACCTAAGGACATCACTTTTATCAAGTTTGTAAGACTTGGGTGAATTCAAGAAATAGCAATCCATTCAAGATGCACTCTTTATGGGGAGGAAAGATCTGTGTCTTTCTAAGGAGCCATTGTCTCTTTCTGGGGTCAGAATAACAATGACTAATAGTTCCAGAACCTGAGTTGCTAAGAATCCCAACTGTATCACTTTGGAAATACACTTAATGACAATAACCCTGATGTTACCAATCTGAAAACAAGGTCTATGATAGTACCCACAGATTGACATCTCTTACTTGAGGTCCAAATAGTAACTATTCTTATGTGTAGTGGACAAGCAGAATGTAATCAGCTGGATCACAGGGGAAGAGCTTAAGGCTGAAATAAGAGTATCTCTGCAGTAAGAGTTACATCTCTCACTGTGAAAATTTATGGAAGGTCCTTCCACAAAGACTTTGAAGATGACTCTGACTATAAAATTGGATGATGGATGCTTCCAGACATTCAATAATTTACACACCTCAAAGTTATCATCTTGGGGATTTTTATACATTGATTCTAGTGACACTGATTTGAGCAACCCGTCTTTGGTACCTCACTGCTAAAATGACCTTCCTTGAATGTAGGACGTTTGCTTCAGCCTAAGGCTGACATGACTTCTAGAAATAAGAAGAAGTCATTCAGAACCAATAAATTAAGGTGGTGCATAGTTCCTATTCTCATTGCTGAGACAAAATACCCCTTACCAAAGTCAAGAGGGGAAAAGCTTATTTTGCCTTAAAGTAGACCACACCATAGCAGGATCTTACATGGTTCAATTTGCATTTGTGAGTCATAGATTATTGAAACAGAGTGAGAATGAAAGTAATTTGGTCAAGCCTAACACGTGGTGCTTCAGTAGCATGTGCATCAAAGGTGTCTTTTCTCTCTCTCTCTCTCTCTCTCTCTCTCTCTCTCTCTCTCTCTCTCTCTCTCTCTCTCTCTCTCTCTCTCTCTCTCTCTCTCCCTCTCTCTCTCTGGTGGCTCAGACTGCCTGAAGGGCAGGTATGATAAAATATCTTTTATCTCTTGGATAGTTGATATATAATTACTGTCAAAGCTAAACTATTTAATGGTAATTTTTAAAATCTACCTATTTTATGGCTTGTATCTAATTGCCCTTCCAAAGCCTCTCACAATTATATGTGGGGCTTTTCTTAGCTACCTAGATTTAGAGTGTGTGATGCTGGATTAAGGGTATGTGGTACTAATTCTGGCTACTGATTGGTTTAGGATACTCTGGATATGGATAATGAAAGCTCCACCTCTGTGTGTGTGTGTGTGTGTGTATGTGCGCGCTCGTGTGCGTGTGCACGCGCACGCGCATGTGCATGTGTGTGTAATCCCAAATCAATAGGATTATAGTCCAGATGAAATATACCAGGAAATGAAGGAATGCAAGTTGGCTGCTTGCTGCTGCTGCCTGTTGCCTGCCACACCATGGGCTGATTCTACTCTGTGATGCCCCTCTTCCATGCCACCCTGCTTGAAGCCAGCTATCATCTGAAGCCTCTACAAATTTTAAGGCAAAATAAGCTTTTCCCCTCTTGACTTGGGTATTGGGTATTTTGTCTCAGCAATGAGAATAAGAACTATGCACCACCTTAATAAATGGATTCTACTTAAAACAAATAGATTTTACAGGGAGCCAAATAAAGCTTCTACTTCCTTTACAAACAGATTTTCACATTTCCAAGTGTATGCCATGGGCCACAGTCTCACTACTGGGGGTGTTTCAGATAATACCAACGAGCAGTCCAAATGCCAAGACAACTGTCTCTAACTCTGGTTTGTCCATCATGCCAGGGAAGCATGTTGGTCTAGTCTAGGCCGACAGGCCAAATCCACATGTGAATGAGGGAGAGGAGTTGACACATAGCACAAATGATTTGTGTGGAAAACCCCCAGATTTCCTATAGCTCACCTTCCCCAACATTTCTCTACCAAGAGCACAGTGCCATTAGCTCTGAATTCCACACAGGAGTACCACCTCTGGTCTGTGCCTAGAGAGGATCCAACTACCCTCACATTCTGACAATGTTGGGGATGAACACAATACCAGGGCCTTCTCATATCCCCTGTGGTCACCTAAGACACTAGGATGTGTCTGCCCAAGTTTCCCCACTGGTGACTATTGATTTAGGGGACCGTAGCAGCATCCATGCTGCCTGTGCAGATGAACAAAGTCCTGACTATCCCAGCTGAACAAAGTCCTGACTACTTTCACCCCCAGTTGATCCCATCAGTAGCTCTCTTTGGTGAGGAACTTTAGTTAAACTTTGTAAATAGACTGTATGAGTCAGCTTTTCATTACTACAATACAGTTCTTGAGATAATGTGCACTCACACAGGGGAGCTCTGGGCTCACAGTTTCTGAGGTTTCAGTCCAATTGTTGACTGTTGCTGTTGGATCCGTGCTGAGGCCAGCATCATGGCAGTGGCTCTCTCAGCTACAAAGGAAGGAGACCCCAGAAAGCAGAGCCCCAGGGGCACCCTTCACAAAGCAGCCTCAGTGTCTAATTTTTCCCCAACCTCTGTTTTCCAGTACAGCACCTCCCAATAGTGCCCCAGAGAGGAGATAAAGTTTCAATCCCTGGGCCTTTGGCACACCCTTTGTCAAACCATAGAAATAGGTTACATGACTGCTGCCCCTAACAGTCCTGCCCTGTGAGGAAGTGCCTGCTAGTTAACTGCAGAGGCACACCACATGTTTTATGGGTAGCTCTACTCTGGGCCAGCTTCTCCCTTTTCCCTGGCTTGTGAGGCCTAGAGAAATAATCAACCCTTCTTTCTTGGGAATATATGGTCATTCTCTGAATGAAGGACATGCTCACATAACAATTTTTGAATCCTCAGTCCATTGAAGAGAGCATGCAAGAAGAAATCTATTTGCCAGACAGACAGCTATAGTAACTACCTGCCAGGCTCATGTAGCTCAGAAAGTAGATGGTGTATATCCCCTTGCCTCCCATCTTTTTAAAATGACAATAAATACATTCATAATATGCATAGGCATCTAATCTCAGTGTTGTTACAGAGCCTAAACATCCAAGAAACAAAGCTCAAATTCATGAACATTTAAGCCAACTTGTTCATTTTGCAGAAGAGAATGGAATCTTACAGTATTTTATCTATCTCTCTGTGTTTATCTCTTCCTTTTACCTTTGAAACTTCTTACAAATGAAAGATCACTCAGTTCATGTCTTAGGTAAATGACAAAGCTTGACCCTTACTACAGATGCTGCAAGCCCAAAAGTTTCACATTCATAGCCTTCCTGCAGCTGTGTTATAGAACTGTGACTAATGCTGCACTAACTTCATGGATTCATTTCAAATTCTGGAACTAGACTGGCGATATAAGTTAGCATGGAAATTTCATTCTGGCACAGAGTGACAACAGTCAAGATTTCAAAAACCCTAGGTTCTGTGCTGTATGGTGGGTTTCTGATCAGTACTGTGCAGATACAAGCTCCTTCTGTGTTGTTTTTCCCTTCCCCTCATACCAGGCGTCCACCTTATAGTTTGTTGTAGTCACTACATTGTAGAAGGTTTGGGCCAGGGAAGTAGCTCAGGTGTATAGCTCTCGCGTGATGGCCCAAGGCCCTAGGTTTTATTCCTGGTACAAAAAGTAAGAAAAAAGAACAAGGAGGAGGAGGAGGTGGAGGAAAAGATGGTGGAGGAGGAGGAGGTGGAGGAGAAAGAAAGAAGAAAGAGAAAAGAAAAGGAGGAGGTGGAGGAGAAAGAAAGAAAGAAAGAAAGAAAGAAAGAAAGAAAGAAAGAAAGAAAGAAAGAAAGAAAGAAAGAAAGAAAGAAAGAAAGAAGGAAGGAAGGAAGGAAGGAAGGAAGGAAGGAAGGAAGGAAGGAAGGAAGGAAGGAAGGAAGGAAGGAAGGAAGGAAAGCAGGCAGCCCGCCCGCTCACAGGGTCTAAAGTGTTCACCATTCAACCTTTATGGCTTTAGGAAGTATGAAAATCTTTGCTCATTTCTTCCCCATTCCATGACCAAAAGTTTGAGCGGACACTGTCCTAGGGCTTTACAGACTCCGAGGAGGGGTTTGCCGGGAGTAGGGCTCCTCAGGGTGCAGTGGAGATTCCCACGCTCCAACAGTAGCTACTGAGCAGCTCTGACCCCACCTGGCAGTAGTAGTGACGAATTGCTTTGAAGAGATGAGGTGAGTGCTATGGTCAGAATGTGTCACCCTGAAATTCATCTGTTGGAAACTTTTCCCAGTATCACAATGCTGGGAGGGCCTAAGAAGAAACTAATTCAATTGCTGTCGACATAGTGGGCTGTCACAAAAGTGAGCCCTTCTGCTCTCTTGCACGCATTCACTTACCTGTTCATGATGACATGGGACAGTCTCCTGTCAAATGCTGGCACCACCTTATTGAACTTCCCTGCCTCCAGAAGTACAAGCCAAATGAACCTCTTTTCTCAATACATTACCAGAAAACAGACTTTCAGTTCAACATAGGTAGACAAGAGGGCAAAAACGCACTCCCCCCTTGGAGTGGTGTATGCCAAGGGGCACAAATGCCACTTTATGGCCAACCCTGGGTTCAGGTATCACAGTGCCAGGAGTTGGGAGCTCTTTGCTCAAATTTCTCCAACGGAATCTATTATCCAGTCACATAAAATGATTCTACCATTAATTCTTAAGCACACAGTGAATTCCGACTGCTTGGCTTTGTCTCTTGCAAGTCACCAGAAACCACTGTATAATCAACATCACAAAACTGCCCAGAGTTATAAAGAATCTCATGTACCACCGATCATCAGCGGAGACAGCCTTCACCCTCCAGCAGCTTCACTGATCCTCCCAACTCTCCTGTCCCTTGCTTGCCTATCAGCAATTCAAATAAGCAGAGGTATTCACTGCAAGAACAGCTAGTATTCTGTGGTAGGCTGGGTTCCCACAGGATACATGGCAATGACAAAAAGCTTTCCTTGAGTAGGTTTATTACTGATGTTATCCTGTAACCAGAAAAGGTGCCCTAACTTATAATTACCTTCTCATCCTTCAGATTCTGCAAGTAATTCTTTTTAGCTATGGAATCTCCATTGACATCTGTCATTTTAAGGTATAGACATGCCACCTCTTGAAACACATCATGTTCCTTTTCTTTCGCCATTGATTGGTTAAGGTTCACATAGAAATGTTAAATTCACTTCGTATTTCAGTAATCATGGCTTCATCTGCTGGTGGAGTGATGAATAGTTATAATGTAAAGCAAAGAAGTAACAATAGCTATTTGAAAAACACTTTGACAATTACAAAGTACTTTTGCAGAAAAAAAATATATCAACTAAATGTTCTAGGCCACCCAGGGCAAATAATGATTATTTCATTACTCTTAAATGGAAGAAAAGAAAATCCTACAGCATTTTCAGTAAAAGTTGAACAACTGTTCCATAAAAGAAGGAAAACAGCTCCAAGCTCACTGGAAAGAAATCAAATGAGCTGGGAGTGTTGCGGGGAATACCCAGACAGGGCAGCACAGCAGGGATGCACTGAAGTTCAAAACCACTGATTTCTTTTTTTAAGGTCTGGCACAGGCTCAGAATACCGGGAGAATCTCCTTGTCTCTTGCCTCATGCCTCTTGCTGGGAAGCCGAAAGCTAGCCTGGGAGAGCTGATCTCAGTGTAGGCTGCCACTCTGTCTAAGCAGCCACCTGCAGCAAGATTGTAGAAGGCCTGTGGCTCCCTGAGGCAGAACAAGGCACAGTCCCTGGGTACCACTCTGTGTGACATCCGGGCCCTCCCAGCTGCCTTGCAGAGGTAGGGAGTAACACAGGAAGGACCCCCTCCTTCTCAGGACTGGCTCTCAGCTCGGCTCAACCACATCCATGAGAGATGGTCTCTTAACCAAGGATGCCTTGGCAGCTCCCTGAACAGAGGGCCAGAGGACGGCATCAGTGTGAACTGCCGCAGTCCCTCCTACACAGGTGACACTGGACAGCACTGTCATAGGCAGAGCAACACCAGGAGAGCTGAGCCAATGGAAGGGAGGGGGCTGCTCCCTCCGCCTTGCCTCCGGCAGTGCAACACCACAGGGAAGTGAAAAGCAGGAAGAAAACACTCTCTTTTTCTATTTTTCCTCCTCTAATATATAGTCTTGTTATGCTTGATTTTTTTTTTCCAGAACCGGGGATTGAACTCAGGCCCTTGTACTTGCCAGGGAAGCACTTATTCCACTAAGCCATCTCCTCAGCCCTTGTTTGATTTATTAATGCAAGAAAGAGAAAACCAGAAAGACAAACTAAGTTTGCTTTATTCCATTAAAGTTTCTCTAAAATAATACAGTGCTGGGGATGGGGTGTGTATCTTCAATCCCAGCATTTGAGAGGCTGAGGCAGGAGGGTCGGTACGAGTTTGAGATCAACCTGGGCTACAAAATGAGCTCAAGCCCAGCCTGAACTGCATAGCAAGATCCTGTCTCAGAAAGAATATTACATAATTATGCATTAATATCAAAATGATTGGTTTATCCATTATTGCTCCTTAATGGACAGATCTACCTGCATCTATCTCATGAGGCTGTGTGCCACACTGGGTCTCTGTCTATTCCTCCAGTTTGGATGTTTTCTTCTTCTCCTAATGCTTTGTTCCAGACATCATCAGCTTCTTCTTCGCTCTACAACACTATGCCTTTGCACCTCAGAGATTCTGCACATCCTGCTTCCCTACCACCTCACCTCCCTCACTGGTCATTGCCCACCTTCCAACCTTCTGGGGGGATCAGCTCTGAAACTCACTCTAATGGGTGAAAGGTCCTTCTCTCCCACCCCCAGCAGAGCTGTGCCCTGCTATGCAACTTTGTAGCACTTTGTGTGTCCTTTGTCTTCATGATCATAATGGTAAATATGCCACACAAGGTGCCAGAACATTCACACAGCCACATGTGTGTCAGTGTCGGTGAGTACATTTGGCTTTTTTACCCAGGTTCCTCTTTAGTGAACTCTACTATGAATCAGAAATATCCAGGGCCTAGGCATGCAGTCTTTAGTAGAGCACATGTCTAACAGGTTTGAGATAAAGTTTTATTTTATCTTCTTCCTAGGCAGGTAGTAACTGAAATATCAACCAAATATCCTCATATCATGCTTCCAAAATATGCTCAATTTCTAGTGACTGGGTATTTCAGGAAGACGTATGTATGGGTAGAAGTTACAGCTTGTGTGTACCCATGTGTGTTCATGTGAGTGCAATAATTGTTTTATTAGACCTACATTCAATCTCTAACATGGAGAGAAACATGTGCTTGAGTTTATAGCCTTCCTCTGTACTTACTCCCTGAGAAATGCAGTTCAGCCATTTGTTAGTATTTATATCATATTAGGCATTATAAGTGATCTAGAAGTGTTCAGTAGACATGAAGAATTCACATACATTGGCCACAAACAGATTGGGCATGATTTCAAGTCCTTTTAAGGGACTTAGTGTTCATGAATTTTGGGAGCTTGTAAAACCAATCCCTTGTGGAAGGGTCAACACTGTCTTCCTATCTATAACCTTTCTACCTATTTTGAATCAAGTATTAAATGTATATCTCTATAATAGTCATGAATAAATAGGCAGACATAGGTAAGTAGATGGATACATGGTGCTCTTTGTTCCATTTTTTTTGTAGCAAGAATATGAAATGCCTTATGAGGAGATAGTATAAACTATTTCTCAAGACTATCACCTTCCCCTTTGTGTGTCTTTCCAGGAATGAAGCCAACAAAAAGAACATAAAATAAAATCTTGGTGTCTCCTTTATAGTAGTGCATGTTGGCAGTACATAGTATTTGCATTCATCATGGGAACATGGCCCACATACGTAACATTTCCAATTCTTTTTACATTCCCTTCCTCACCCTCCTTGCCTGCTCCCTCCATCTTTTTACCCACTTCTCAAAATAAAATTTGGCTACATGCCTGGGATGATCCACCACTGCTGGGTGGACCAACCAGCAAGAACCAGGCCTTTCTTTGACCAAGAAGGATGAGAATAAATCCATCTCTTAGTGAAAGGCCAATGTGAGGCAAGTGCAAGCATGTCCCAGCTGTGCCAGCCAAGAGAACACAGTCCCCCCCCCCAACAAGCCAGTTTTGAAGGAATAAGAGCCACGTGCAAGGGAGATGCACTTCTAGGTTGGTGGGGCCCTTCTGCCCACAGCCATGCCAGTGCTCAGGTTCTCCTTGCAATCATACAGACCACTAGGGGCAAATTTATAGATCATGCCTGAAGGTCAGCCCAGCCTGTTCAGATACCACTGGCTCAAACTAATCCTTATGAATTAGTTCTTCATGGTTGTTATAGCAAATTGAGATGCTATAACCTCATAGATTAACCGAATGCATACTTATTGTCTTAACATTTGGGGAGTCAAAAGTCCATGATCAGTGTAGAAAAATGAAGGGACCACGTTTGTGCTTGGTTTTACTAGTTTCCAGAGCTGTACCCAAAACATAGCTTCCCTTACCTTCAAAGTCAGCAGAGGGATGGTGTATGATTTTGTGCAATACAAAGACTGCCATCATTCTATTCTTTTTTTGAGACAGGATCTCACTATGCAGGTTGGGCTGGCCTTAAGCTCACTTTGTAGCCCAGGCTGGCCTCAAACTCACAGCAATCCTCCTGTATCAGCCTCCTGAGTGCTGGCATTACAGGTGGGTGCCATCATGCCCAGTCTATTTTTAGTCTATGACTAAGTTGAAAGTTTAAGCTAATAAAACAATTATTACACTCACATGAACACACATGGGTACACACAAGCTGTAACTTCTACCCATACATATGTCTTCCTGAAATACCCAGTCACTAGAAATTGAGCATATTTTGGAAGCATGATATGGGGATATTTGGTTGATCATTCAGTTACTACCTGCCTAGGAAGAAGATAAAATAAAACTTTATCTCAAAAAACTGGTACACTCATGACTGCAATGGGAATATGTTGCAGAAGTGAAGGCCAATAATTGTTATATATGGTGCTGAGAAAATGGAAGTGTGTTTTCAATTACTCTCACCCCCAGAGTCATACGAAGAATGACATCACTGTTGCCCAGCTCATCTGAGGCTCCGGCACTTATCTGGACAGAGCTGTTGTCCTGAGGAGGAGCCTCAGAGATTCTTCATTCAGCAAGAAGAGCTTGAATGCAAGGTTAAGTGGATCAAGGTCAAGGTTGAATGTGGGAAGAGGAGCACTGTCTGTTTCTTTTTTTAAATGTTTAAAAATTATTTATTTATTTATGTGTTTATTTATTTGGTACACAGTCTCATTACATAGCTCTGACTCAGAGTGTTGAGCCTTCTGTCTCAGCCTCCCCTGTGCTGCGATTATAGGCATGCATCACTCGGGCCAGCTCGGGCCAGGACAATAGGCAGTACTGGTGATCAAACCCAGGTCCTTGTGCTTGCCAGGCAGGCGCTTACACTGCTGCACTATCTCCCCAGCCCCATTGCCTGGTTTTTAAGTGTGTTTCTAGAACTGGTATATGCATATTTTAAAATAATAAATTAGTCATAACTCTCACTTACTGGGAGCACCAGCCGTAGTATCAGGATTCTACAGACAAACAGAACAAACAGGATGTATATATGAATGAGATTTATGACAAGGAATTGGCTCAGGTGCTTATGGCTGTTAAAAAGTCATGATGTACCAACTACAAACTAGAGAACCAAGAATGTGGTGGTGTGGAGGCCTGAAAGCCAGAGAGCATGGGTGTCCTCGGCCACAGGCTGAAGACCCGAGAACCGGAAGCGCTGAAGACCAAAGGCTGGTGTTGTCGGAAAGAGAATTCACATGCACCTTTCTTCCACCTGTTTCTTCTGTCCTGGCCCTCCACCCACTACAAGGAAGAATCGCCTCTTTTCTTCAGTCCTTAGAGGCAAGTGACAGTCTCTTCCAGAAGCCCCTTCACAGGCGCACCTAGATAAGGACTACCCCGTCATCCGGGCATCTTGTGAACCAGGCAACGTGACATGCAACATTAACCGTGACACCTTCATTAACGCGTTGGGCCTCCTATTTTTTCCTATTTTTTAAATTGTACTTCCCTTTCATCAGCATAATAACAGCATTCATCTAGGGGAATCAGTACAGGTTCATACTGAATCCTAGCCATTTTTTATTTCCCTGCTCCAGATCTTTGCATCTCCACAAAGTCTGCCCCAATGTTTCCTTCATTTACTTTGTCCTTTAAGTTCTTTGTATTTGTGGTTCCTCACAAGAGAGGCTACCTGAATTTGTTTCACTTAGCCTCGTGGCCTCAAAGGGCATTCATTTTCCAAAAATTCACACACATGCATAAATACCACATTTCTTCATCCATTCACATATAGGCTGCTTCTGAAATTTTTCTAAAGTGTTGGTGGGTGTGCCTATATCCCTATAATATGATGTCATAAACTCTTTCAAGTGGATTCCAAGGAAAGGCACAATTGGGTCAAATTTCTGCAGATTTTTTAAGTATACTGAATGCAAATGCAGAATCTCTTGAGAATTCTATATGAAATTCTGCATATGTGAAAAGAAAGTAGGAAATTCAAGGCCTGTGCATGGTTCTAGATATCTTTGGTATAAAAGCCAACAGAGAACCCTTACAAACATAGAGCTATGGAGTCCTAATCCAGACACACTGAAGAAGCTGCCTGAGCTTCCTGGCAGCTTTCTGTAGGTCAGACTGGATCAGCTCACCCAGCTTCAGCTTAAAGATTCTGTATAGTTGAAGAAAAATTCACAGATGAACATCACTTCTCCTCCTGCTATGTAGTCACGCTGTGTCTCTACCTCCCAGAAACTCTTCTTACAGAGGACAAGTATGGAGAAAGCCACCATTTCCCTGTACTGGAGTGAGGCTTTATTTGCTTGATCTGGCAACCCAGCCTATGTGGCAGGGGGTATCCTGTTCTGTAGCAGAAGCTGGAGGTACCTACAAGGCATGGGAGAAGGGGCTGTATTTGTCTCATAGAATCCACTGAATCGTGTGCTTTTTAGCATTAAACAATGTTTTTCTCCTGTTATAGTGGCATTTTGCTTGATCATAATGATAGAATATTTTCTACTGTCCCAACCTTGCCTGTGTTTTTCCAACCATCTCCTAAATTGAGACATGCATTTTGCATGTGAGAAAAGTCATTACTAGTTAAAATACTCTCCATAGGTATGCACATAAACTATGTAATACAGCAATTGGGTCTCAAAATACAGCACAGAAAATAACAAAATGGACACTGGCCCCAGCAGCTGGGATTCAGAATCTGGCCGGGCCCCTTGCTAACCTGCGATATTTAACTCAATCTCCCTTCTGTATGGCATCTGCTCCGTAAGGCTGTTGTGGCAGGCAAATGAGCTAGCATCTGCAAAGTGCTGTCCAGGGATCTCCCATGTGTCAACTCATAGTTGGGGGTTCTTCTTGTTTGCATATTTTTAGACATAGATGTGTAAATTTTCATATTTTTAGAAAAAAAAACACATTTTTTTCTTTAAATCAGTTCTAGTAACAAAATCCTGAATTCCTTCATCTATAGTCTGGACCCAACCAGTATTTAAGCTGAAATGGAAGCATTTTGTTATGCAGTTGTGTGGAGCAAAGACCGTGGGCCCAGTGGAGACTCCAAGTCTCCTCACATACTCTGGCTGAACAAACAAATGCAAACCGCAGACATCCCTGTCTGGCTCTGCCACATAAACTATGCATGTGTGAGTAGCAGGAAACATTGTCTGCTTTGATACATCTTTTAATTGGAAGAAAGTGACTGCCTAAGACATTGAGAAATTGGAAATAAATCCTCCGGAGTAGGAAATATTTAATATGCATACAAAAATCGTACTGTGCTGAGTTGTGTTTCCTCCTCTGGCTTTCTTGTGCTTTGTGACCTTGGAGAAGGGTGACTGTCTTCCTGGACTTCATTCTGCCTTTAGAGATGGATAATTCCTCAGGAATAAGGAATATGCAGCACGATTTCATATTCATTAAATTTTAAAAACTGGACGCTGATCACAGGTTCACTATCCTAATACTCATGTGAGGTTTTTATCCTCACAGATAAACTATTTAGCGGCTTCACTTTGATTTCTTCCGAAGTCTTAATATTAAAAAACCATTGAAATAAAAATACTAAATATTGATCATGTATTAAATATAAGGCCTCAGACAGAAAGAAGAATCTGATATGTAGAGAGATAATATGTGAAGAAGGGGCAATTATTAAATCTGACATTTAGTTGCAATTTAAAATTATGTCAAAAAATGAAGTTCATAACATTGTTCAAAGAATTCAGAAATAAATATTTGCCAAATGAAATGACTGTACTTGTGTACCTGGGATCTTGAGCAGGTTTTTCTCCTCACTAGAACTCAATTTCCACCTCCATCAAATGGGATCAACAGTGCCCACCTCATTATGAAGCCCAGGTAGCTGTATTAGGTGAAGAAATATGCATAAACACAAATAAATTGGCAAAGCAACCTAAATCATAAAGAGTGCTACTATGGCCTGAATTGTCCTCCACAAAAATCCATACACTGGAGTTATAAAATCACAGCATGTTCTAGTACCTCAGTGTTCTAGTACCCCAGAATGTTCTAGTACCTCAGTGTTCTAGTACCTCAGAATGTTCTAGTATCTCAGAATGCTCTAGTATCTCAGAATGTTCCAGTATCTCAGAATTTTCTAGTACCTCACAATGTTATATTATTACCTCAGTGTTCTAGTATCTCAGAATGTTCTAGTATCTCAGAATGTTCCAGTATCTCAGAATTTTCTACCTCACAATGTTCTATTATTACCTCAGTGTTCTAGTATCTCAGAATGTTCTAGTATCTCAGAAGGGGACATTTAAAGAGGTACTAAAATGAAAATTAGAATAATAGTATGGGCCCTAATGCAGCATGAATTCCACTAGAGGATTACCATAGAAAAAGGTACCCATTGGTGGCCACACGCCAGCCAGGAAGAAAGGCCTGGCGTACATCCTCCTTTCAGGCTTACAGAGGTGCCAACCTTGTTAGCAACTTGGTCTTGCCTTCCTCCAGAGCCACAGAGACATGACCTTCTGATGTTGAGCCACGTATTTGTGCCGTGTCTCTACAGCGGATCTACACAGCGCTCACAGGTGCAGGGAGCAGAACAGGCACTGGAGGGTGCAGCTGACAGAAGGCAGTGGGCTCCCACTGTTCCCCTTGGGTTGGCCCTCACCTAAGCACCTCATGCCACCCACGTAGCAGCCCAGAGCAGTGCAATGGGCTCTGCTTATACCAGACAGGATCTCCTGGGGAGAATGGCGGTGCTTAGACAGAAACCTGAACACCCTCATCTGTTTCCTTTTAGGGGTTGTCTGGAAGGAGACTGAGCTTCACATCATCTGAAAGGTGACACACAAACCAAAAAACTCCCGATCCCCCTCAAAGCCGTTATCCTTTTGCAGCTCTAAATCAATACTGTGCTTTTAAAATGCTTTGTTTCCTTTAAGAGTCTTGGCTTCTCTAAATAAATTTCAAGTCCAGAGTAAAATAAAACCACTCAAGGCAATATGTGTCCAGGTCTATTTGTGGAGACCTAATCAGTGCTATCACTGAACGCTGTGTTCTCCTTGAGTCCCTTCCACTGGCTAATATGCATGCAGACGTAATTCTTTATTTATCTCAGAGCTCTATCTGCAGTGTCACCGCAACGAAAGCCGCAGTAGCGCTTCCGCAGACGGAACTGTGTGCTGCTGCCAACACCTGGGTGCTTTCATTGTTCTCTTTCTCCTTTGCTTGCAGCGTAATTATAAAATCAGCAAGTACGACTGGCTCTTAGGAGAACCCAGATGATGTCTCTGTATCCTGAGGCCAGACCCCGACAGTCCCCCAGGTGGCACTTGGCTGCCTTGCAGGTGACCTTCAAGTGCTTCAGTAGTCAGAGCCCTCTTCCGAGGGGGCTCCTGTCCAACAAGGAATATGACGGATTCCTTTTAAATGTTCGAATTGTTTTAAGTCATTGTTATGAATTGTAGGCCAGCTTATAAGCCCCATTGGATTTTAGGTGGTCCTTCAAATCTTTCAGTGCATGGATGGAAAACCATGTTACTTTTATTTTTATATTAGCACGTTTGCTATATATAATGACTACTTTCACAGTGACCACCTGACATGACTTACATTTGCTATGGCACTCTCCCCTGCCCGTTTTTCCCTTTTCCTCTGCCTCCTGGTTCCCTTCCTTCTGGCAAAAAGTCAATCTTCCTGTTTCCTTTTATTTACCTTGTATTTTGCTCTTGTTCTGTACTGTATTTACTGTATTTTTGCTCTTTATACGTTGAATTTCTCATATGAGAGAAACTGTAATATACTATGTAAGCCTGTTTATTGCATTTCTATCATTTAACATTACATTTTCTTTTTTTATACATTTTTTCAAGACGCATCCGTTTTCCTACAGATGACTCAAATTTACCTTTCTTCATCATATAATAGCGCTCTACTTTGTACAAATACATCTTCTTAATACATTCGTCTGTTGATCAATATATAGTCAGCTTCCAAATTTATAAATTGTGTTGTTATTAATATTAGTACATATGTATTGCTGTAAAATTTCATCTTACTCCAGAAAAAAATGGCCATGATCAAGAAAACAAATAACAAATGCTGGCATGATTGTGGCAAAGAAAAGATGAGATGCAAGCTAGTTTGACTTAGTGTGAAGATTCTTCAAAAACTAAAATTAGAAATTCTATTTGACCCAGCTAGACCCCTGAGATATCTTCCTCCTTTCTCACTTTTTATTCATTAATTCTTCTCTGACGTGGGAGGCCGCCTAACGCATGATGGTGGAAGTGTGTGGCCTAGTGTAGGCACAGCGGCGCCAAGGCTGCTGTGGGCATCTGAACTCAGACCCTTGCACTTGCCAGGGAAATGCTTATTCCACTCCCCAGCCCCTGCTGTGGGCATCTGCGCCAGAGCAAGAGTGTGGGGTGACAGTGAGCACTAGCGGTGAGCCCATCTCTAAATCTGTCCTTTCCTCCATGCCAATGAGAAAGCAGCACAGAATACCAAAGACATTCACAGTGTTGCACAAATCCAGGCACTTGTTTCCACCATACCACTGTGAAGAGTTCTAGTAGCGTGAAGAGGATCCACCTCCACACTTCAGACGGTGACATGAGACCTCAATCTGGATGAAACTGTAATCCAGAGTAGTGGGACAGCGTTGCCTCCCTGGCATGCTGTGTCCATGCTGGCCTGAAGGACAGACTCACTTTCTTCCATTGAGATAGAAGCTGAAAGGCTTCTCATGGTAGGAATTCAGAGCTGAGAATTGGCTCTAGGAGCTGTTAGCTCACCTGTAAATTGGGAAAGGTAAGCTCCAGCATCTGAATTCTGCATGTTGAACTGAAGTGTCTGAGTTTTTTGAGTTTTGTTGGAAAAAAATATTCCAATAGAATGTAAGTTTATTTTGTTATTATCACATCAAGTTAAATTTGGTAGACTAAAGGGAAAGCAGCAAAGGTTGCACTGAGCCATTTTGAAGAAATAAGAGCAAGAAGTTAAATTTTAATTCCTCATAGCAATTACTTTTTTTCTCAGTAAGAACTTCATGCTGCAATGCCATCTATTTTTATTGCAACCAAGAACATGTACATGTTTCTAAACTGCCAGTATTTATTGCTTTTAAATAAGAATATATGAAGGGCTGGCAAGGAAGCTCAGCAGACTAAGCATCTGCTGAGGCAAGCACAGGAACCAGGATTCAATCCCAGATACCACATGCGGAGCCAGCCCTGCCCCCCGGGGCGCACTGAACCAGGGACCAAATCCAGGCATGGTAGTGCATGCCTGTAATCCCAGTGCGTGGGAGGCTGAAAACAGGAAGATCACTACAAGTGTGAGCTGTGTAGTGAGACACATAAAAAAAGATGAGTTTGGAAAGATATATTCTTTAATCCCAGCTCTAAATACTGCAGCTGAAATTATCTTCATCCATTGCAGCTTACTGCAGGTACTGAGAACCATTGAATAATAGCCTTGAAAATCAAATTTCCAAAACGTCCCTGGTCCAATATATGCTGGGGCAGTGGATGGGGCCCTTTCTGCTCATTAACTCCAGCTGTCACACATCTGACCAGACAATGAGGATTTGTTCTCCTCAGGGAAAGTCACTTCTGTATCCTGAGGTTATACAAAAAGCCAGGGAAGGGGAGTTGGATGTTGGTGTGGTATTTTAGATGAAGTTCTCGGTTCAGTAAAGAGATATTAAGATAAAATCTCTTCCAGAGACATTAACCTCCAGAATATACCACCGGAGGCAGCACCTGCTCTTTGGAGAAGACTTGATGCTGCTGAGCACCTGACTGGTGGTTTGCATTTCTTGCCATGTTAATGATCACAGCATTCCAAAAGGGCAGATACAACCATCTGTATTTTGCAAATGGAAACTTAGGGCCTACGTGGATTGGTCGGTGGACTAGTGAGCACATAGTTCTGGAAACAGAAATAGGAGCTGAATTGTCCCTTGCATCTTCTAGCACCAGGACAGCCTCCAAGAACTCTATGCCCTATGTGGTAGGCAAGCCACACAGCCTGCATCTTGATTCCTTCCAATGTCTTATAAAACAGATCACATTCCACTCTGGCATTGCCCTCTGGCTTGTCTCCTTCCCACACGCCCAGCCTCCAGATGGGAATGACTAACCCTTCCAAGAGTGGCGCTCACCCTTCACGTTCTTGCCAGGTGATGTGTTGAACTTGCCTCTGAAATGCACATGGATTGAGATTACAATACTTTACTTATTGACTTTCATTTCTTAGATGTTATTTCCAGGACCAATGACAAAAATTACGTCATTCAGAGTAAAGCCCCTTCGGCATCTAGCCCAGTGCTTTCTCCTAGTGAGCGCTCAGTGAACATTAGTAGAGAAAGCTGATGATTGGATGAGTGATCCCTGTGGAGTATCTGAAGCCGTGTATCCCTTCTTCCACCTGAACCAAATGCAGACAGAAGTGCGCCCCTTACAAGTCCCCTGTCATGCTCTGCTCTGACACACTCCAATGACTTACTCCAATGTGATGAAGCCCATGGAGAATGATTCAGCTCTGCTTCCCTGCTAGATTTTCCACAATCTTTCCTCTTTTGCCATTTGCATCATTGCCAGTCTGAGTGACTCAGCTTTAGCTTAATGGAATTGGTGTTGACAGCATATGCAATATTCCTTGGATAAAGCAATTTGTTCACAACTCTCCCATAGCCACTCTCTCACTTGAATGACGCAGAAACTTCTGAGGTCCGCAGGATGCATGTGACAGGTCCTATTTGATGGAGAGGAAATTGAGACAGAGAGCAGATGACTGAGGTCACATGGTTAGTTAACTGGTTAGTGGCAGATGGTTAGTTAAACTGGTTAGCATCAGGTGCATGGCCCAATCACCGTGCTTTCTTCTGTGGTTGCTGGCTAACTTTCTTTGCATCCCACAGGGCAATGCATTAGTCTAAGGACTCAGTTCTAGCTTGACACAATGGATATTGACAAATTGGGCCATGACTTCTAAAAATACACTGTCATGGTTTCTTCTTGTTTGTCAACAAACAAGAAGTTTCAAGCACTTGCGAAATCATATTCTTGCTATGAACAAAAAATATTGCCTGAAATATTTAGTACTTGTAAAATGGCATCTCACCAAAGACTGAGAAAAATGAACATGCTCCACTGATTTATTGAAAATTGAGAAAGCACAAAAAGTTAGTATTGTGGGAGCTACTGGAGGTCTTCAGCAGTGGTAAGGGTCCTGGAGATAGTCCTATAGTCGTGATGAGTAAGATGCCTGGCTTGTGTGAGCAGCTCCCAGATGAGAAGGATGATTGTCCACAAAAAAAGAGGCTAAGGATGGGACTCTTGAGAGCCAGGAGAGGGACAGGTGCTGCAGAAACATGCATGAGGGTTGGTGGCTTGCTGGAGTAATTCTCATGGGGGTGATGTGGTCATAAGAATATGCATTCATGCCAGCTTTCTCATTTAATTTATTTGACAATCTTTGAAAATTATTTTCTCTGGAATCCATTTCTTAGTGTGCTAGAGATGAAAGTCGGATAAATTGACTACTAGGCTATGTGGCACTGGCAACATTTCTTTCTGATTGTGTGCAGCAGGGACACCGTGACCTACCACCCAGAGTTGTGGGCTGTCCAAGATGATCTATGTAAGCATCTAGGGTGATGGGTGGGGTAGAGCCGCTGCTTCAGAATTTCTTTCTGTGTGGGCCTTAGGCACTCTTGTCTCTTTTACTGAACACACACACACACACATACACACACTTCCAACAATGCTCTGATCCCAATGTGCACAACCTTTGGAACAACTTTCTCCAGTCTGCAGACTCGGTGTGTAGGATAGATACATGCATACACACACATGGGGGACAGCAGGAAGATAGAGATGCATAAAGACTTTGAGTATTGTTCTCAACCTGCCCACATGTGTATGAGACATTACCATTTTCTTCTGGTGAAGCAAACTCAGAGCGATTACAAATCAACTCAGAAGGTTCGACTGTGGGTCATGCTTACTTATATTTCTTTCTAGTTACTGAGTAATGAGGCATCATTAGAAAATGAAAGCTGTGGATAAGAAAAAGAATCCAAACCTGCTCACACACTAAAAGTGGGATCAAGTAAAATGTGAAGACCAAAGAGCATAGATTTCCCTCACTCTAATTATACGCTTTAAATCCCAAACTCTGTCATGACTTCAATAAACACCTCTTAGCCTTTCACCTCTCCTCTGCCAAGAGTACCCATGAGCTCAGCTCTTACAGTGGAGCTGGAAAATAACTAAAATTATGTTTTCTGCAGAACCCAAGAACAATAAGCTGAAGTCTAAACAGAGTGAGCGTGGGGGTCACGGCAGTAGGTTCTTGGAAGACAGGACGTCACTGGAGGTATCACCAGGCCCAGGTGTCTGCAGTGATCAGCCAGACCTCTCACTCCGCAGGCAGGGAAGAGCGTTGGCCATGGAGTCCACACTGCCTGTGAGCAACGTCCACAGAGACTTTGTGAGGAATAAGTGGGACACAGCTGGACAGAGGCCCCTGTGTTAGCTGCACTTGGGCTGCCAGCACAACTTCTAGGCTTCCTGCCCACTGATGGAGCTGGTGTCCCAGCTATATAAGAATAAGCTTTATGATGTAATAACATATTTTATCATATATATTTAATTTTTGTTAGTGTGTGCCTGTGATGCATGGTAATCACATTTGTCCTGGGATTAGTTTAAACCACAAAGCATTTTGTATTCCCCCCCCCAACATATATGTACACACATGATTACTGTGGTGGCTGAGGTTCTCAGAAAAATTATTTTGTGTGAAACCCTATTTAAGCACTTCCTAGTGCATTGATTTCACTAACGTCCACTCCATCTCTATGAGGTGAACAATGTCACCCACACCACAAATGAGAAACCCAAGCACATGGAAGGTCAGATAACTCACCCAAGGTCACCCAGCCAAGGGTCTCATGGTGTGAGCCCAGGATGTCTAATTCTACACTCTCTCGCCTTAGCATCTACACATTGTTTCCTCTTGATTATACGTGTGTGTGCTCTGAGAAATGAGTCTCATGAGGACAAAAGGACGCCATACATCCAGTAACATTAAGCTAATCTCATGTGAGTGAATAGATGATTAGTTTTTCATTAAGCAGTCATTCACACAATACACCCCACAAGCAACACAGAAGAGCGTTGACCTATGGTGCCTTGTTTCCCTTGGCAGCAGGCAGCCAGGCCCTTGCCTCTGTCAGCCCCACATTCTGAGGCCATCTTACTCTCCAGACATTACCTACATTTTGCTGCTTCTGGGGTCTTAATCATTACCCATCACATCTTGCTCATAATAGGTCCTCAGTAAATATTTTAGGAATGGGTGAGGACATCGCTCTGTATCTCACTCCTTCCTTCCTCACCCAAGGCCCTAAGACACTTTAAGTTGGCACTTTTGGGCACTGAGAACTCAGGGTTGGGCCTCAGAAACTCCACTGCTGCTACTCATTCATGCTCTTGTTCTACTCGCAGGTATATCTTCAGGGCTTTGGGGTAGAGTGAGCACAACTTGAGGAGCAGACACCAAGCCTCCAAGGTCCAGCATGAGCCCAGCATAGGAAAGTGAGGTTTCCCCTAAGGAATCTAGTCGGCCTCACCTTTGAGCATGACCCACAGGGCCTGGAAAGCAAAGTGCAACAACGGGAGAAACTTCTATCCTGGGTTGGATCATACATGGCCTGCTCACCGGGTAAGCTCAGGTCAGAGGACTAAGCTGGAGCCCCTGCTCAGAAAGCCCATTCTGAGGTGCCAGCTTGAAGACTTGACAACATCTTGGCTTCGCCTGGATTCTTGATGTCTCAATGGAGGTACTTTTCTTTATGACATGAATTGTGACACTCACCCCATTCAATGACCACTGCATGAAAGCAAACACACAAAAGTCACTGCACGTGAGAATTCTAAATGTCTCCACAACTGAGAAACATTAAAGGAACAAGCCTATCGACTGTATTGCTTACTGGGTACAAGGAAACAAAAAACAGCTACTCCCCTTACCCAGAGATGAGAAGTTGTCAAGACTGGATAAGGGCAGGATCCGCAGCCTAAAATGCACAGAAAATACAGCTGAAAGTTGTCTGATTACAGGACGAGACTGCATTACTTACCTCAAATTCAGATGAATCAAAAGAGGCGCTGGGGTATGGAAAGCCAAGAATTATGGGTAGCAAAAGCCATTTTCTTGTACAAATGAGATTCTCTTGTGGAAAATCACTCTATGCAGTGTTTGGTTCATTATTTATAGGCCAAAACTTGCATCCAGTAAGAACCAAGGATATTCTTGTTAAAAGCATATCCCAGGAGATTTGATCTGTAGTAGCCTTCAGAGCCCAACCTGGGGAAAATGAGTATGTTTGGCTTCCTATAAAGAGTGGATCTTTCATCTGGCTTGTGCAAAAAGACATTTTGCCTTTTGCTGGGGTAGTAAAGTGTATGCCCCGAGCAGAGGCCTGGGCACCATCAGCTGGAGCTGGTGTCAGGCCCAGATGGCCCTGCTGACGAGCAGCCTCTTATTTGTATCTCATGGTGCTGACTTCTCTTTCCCTGGGTGAACTCACTACTTGATTTTGAAAAGAACTGAACTGCTAAGCTCATGTGAGGTAGAAACCACTGCAGGAGGCTCAGAGAGAAGAAACCAGATAGACATAATGCGGAAGGTGCAGGAGTTTTTGTGGGAATTCTTAATTTTGGAACATCCTTTCTCTGGCCAGGAATGCAATTGGAGAGTTATTTTAATCTTACCTCTATTTAGGGGACTGGAGTATTCCAAAAAGAAGATGAAATTTTGCTGAGGGTTTTAAACAATTGATTCCAAATGGATTCTCTCTGTATCATTTTTAGAATTGTTTTCTCTAAATGTGTTCTAAAGATAGAATGCTAATATTTCAACATTTTTAATCTTAGTGAACATGTACATTCTATCTTTAGAACATATTCACTAAAAATTGAAAATGTTGAAATATTAAGCAAGTAGGAAAGGAAATTTGTCACATTCTGGTTTCATTTTGGTAAATGGCTTTAGTTATCATTCTTTCTTGCTTGCTTGCTTGCTTGGTTTCTTCTGTGTTTCTGCAGTGAGGCAAGTGAGATATTAATGCTGGCAGGATAGGGACAACCAGATGAATGTGTAGAATAAATTGTCACCCCTGCTTAGGCAACACTTTGAGAATATTTTGTGATAATAATACATAAGTTTTGTTTCAATTCTAGAGCCTATTGTCATGAGACCAGGGTGTGTGTGTGTGTGTGTGTGTGTGTGTGTGTATGTGATCTCATGTGTAGGAGATAGAGAACAGAAAGAAGTTCTAGTTCATGCCAAGTTTAACTGGAATGCAATTACCACCCATACTTTACCACAAATCACCCCTTTCTTCCAGGTGGTCCCTATCCAGCGTCTCATGTAGAGTAGATCATCTATGTAATGGGTGGAGTTCTGGTACCTACCAAGCAGAATGAATGCTGTGGTGCACTTCCCGCATGACTGTAGCTTCCTATGATAATGGACACCCTGAGCTGGTGCTCCAGCGACCATCCCTTTCCGACGCCTGTGGCCAGAGCAGAAGCACTGTTTTCTGGTTTCTGCTTCTTTGATGTGAAATGATCCTGGAGTGCAAATGAAACAATCCAATGCAGAATCCTACTGCACTTCTGCTTTATTGTCTTTTCATCATTTAGTTACTTTCCTAGTACCCAGGTTTTGAGGGTCTTGCATGCCCTCTCCTTTCCTTTGAAAGTTTGGTTTTCAAGTGGAAAACAAGGGACAGATTTTATAACCAGGTTTCATCATTTGTTGTCATTAAGCTGTGAGAACTGGCACTAAGAGACTAGAGAACTAACTCTTGGATAATTTGCTGTTATGTTTGTGCCTAGTTGTCCCCCCAAAGCCTCATGTAGTCATTCCAGTGACTTCTAGAGTTTGTGATTAATTCATGATCCAATGCTGGGATTATGGGTGTGAGAGCCACACAGGTCCTGGAGTGGGTAATCTCCATTCAACATAAGGGAGGGAGGCAGGCTGGTGGCTGAAGCCGCTGATCTTCCCTTTACTCCTTACTGTTTTCCACCACCACAAACCCTCCTTGGAGCCAGCTGAATGTGCACTTAAACCTCCACTAACTGAGATAAATTAACCTTTCCTTCTTTAACTGTGGATGTTGGGTGTTTTGTCCCACAAGTGAAAACGAACTGAGACTTCCCTAATCAATAAGAGCAAAGGGCTTTGGATCTACCACAGAGAGTCCATGCCCAGTCGACAGATGTCCTTTTGCCCCACTCTCTGTTCCTCACAACCTTTGCTGTTCTTTAGCAGAGCTTGAAACTGAGCCCCTAGATGTGGCTCAGTGAGCAGGGACTCAAAGCAAACACCAGACGTTTGACAAAGAAAATGTGTACACAGTCTCACTGTCTTTCCCTGAAGATGACATTTCCACTGAACTTGAAGGAACACTACAATCTCCCCCTTATTCTAGCAGTGCCTCCACACATAAGCATGTATGCTATTTCAGCAATAACAACCAATTAAACTGAAAAGGATTAGAGTTAATAGTTGTTTTGCAGTTCTGTAGTGTTGTAACTAGGCATTTAGGAGGCTTATTTGATGGAAACAACCCACCTCCATTATATTTCCAAAGCAGCGGCTGAGTGGCCACAGACCCTTTCTTATTAAGCACCATTAGAAGCAGCAGTGCACCATCAGCCACTCTGTCGGTCACTTTCCCATTGCTGGGACAAAATACCCAAGGCCCAAGAAGAAGTGATGTATTTTGGCTTACCAGTGTGGGCCATCCACAGTTAACTGGCTCCAGGGCAGAACTGTCAGGGTGGTAGAGGAAAACTCCTCACCTTATGGTACCCAGGAAGCGACAGATGAAAACCCACACTTCTGGGTCATTCCTTCACTGACCCCTGCCATGGATCTTGCCAATAAAAAGACCTATGGAGCGTTCTATGAGCCAGTCACATTGCAAATGCATGAGACTCTAGAGATCACTTTAGGTCTTAACTGTAATATTACCAAGCTATAAGTCTCAGAACTTTCAAGCTTGTGCACACTCCAGACACAAACTCACACATTTAGTTTCAGTGCTATATTTGCAAGTATGTTCTCTGCTATGCCCAGGAAGTTATTACCCACAAAAGTAGCTACCTTTGTTAACTGCAAGTTTAATACTAGGTGTTTTAATAGTACTATTTTAGTCCAAACATAAAGGACTTGAGTCATAAACTTCTATAAAAATAAGTTCATCATTTTCTGAAACTTGATTCTATGAGCAATGGAAAAATAGCAATCTAAATGACATGTCAGAATATTTTAAGTGAAAGTGAAAGGAAAAGTCAAAGAAAATTGTTATCCATCACTTTGACAATTGATTTAATCTACTTTTATCTGGAAAGGATAAGGCAAATTCTTCATGAGCATGGATTTAGGAAGATCTTTCATGGAACAGGAGTCATGGAGATTAAACTGTGAGGCATGAATGGTGCTCTCCTTGTGTGACCTTTGTCAATTATAATTTCCCTTAGCCAAGAGGAAATTCATCTGTTGAATTCATGATGAGCTCTCTGGCCATGGACATTGACAGAGAATTAGCTTGGCTGATGTTTTACAAGGTACTTTTGTCTTGAGATGTTTTGCGGACTTTGGGGGTGATAAAATGTGGAAAGGTAATTTCTTGAACCATTAATTAATGTTGTCTTTCATGTTTCTATAGGAAAATAAAAAACAAGAAAAATCTTCCTTGCCTTTCCCCCCTATTGTGGGCAAAATTCCTGTTTATTTTTGGTTTATTATCTTATTTTCATTCTCCCTAGATAATTATAATTAATTATGCCAGATAATTACACTGGAGCCTGAAGAAGATGATACGTGAGATGCAGGGAAAAGATGTGTGGGAGGCAGAGGAGGACCCTCTCAAATCCGAAGGACTGGAAGCTGCAAAGTATGACTAAAGTAAGTTAATGAAACCCTAATTCAGTGTTCGGTTACAGAACGATTTCAATGTCTCTTTGCCCCGACTTCCATCTATTGCTTCAATTCAATGCCAAACACTTATTGTTTTGTAAATTTGGTAACCTGATTTAAAAATGTGTATGGAAATTCAAGTGATTCCAGAGTAACTAAGCATATTTTGACAAAAAAAAGAGTCAAAATTAGAGAGCTTACATTAAAATATCTTGAAACTTATCTATTAAACCGTAGCTAGCAATTTTACTCAAAAGTATGGTTACCCAAGAGAATTACTTTGAAACACATTCCATAAAAAGACTTGTGCAAGAAAATTCATAAATATTTTCTCTGCAGTCGCTCCAAGCTGGAAACAACTTCCATCAGGAGATAATCGCTCAACAAATTATAATATATTTGTGTAATACAAAACTACTCAGGTGTATAAAAATAACTTATACACTCAGCAATATGGATGGATCTCAGAAACATTTTGAAGAAGGAAAGAAGATATAAAAGCACAAACCCCAGTCATGTTTTGTGTATCTGAAATTCAAGTGCAGTCAACTATTTACCTCAACAGGTTAGCTATGGGTCAGAAAAGCATGCAAAGAATATGTACAGGTGATGAATGTGATGACCTACACCTCCACCTCCACAAGAGGTGTTTCTTGCACAGGTGTGGATATCTGTCTCATGCCTGTAAGCTTATTGTGTATATGTTAATCCAATAAAACTCAGTAATATTAGTTTATAATGAAAATGGATTGATCTTCAAGGCCTAGTACAAGTGAATTCCACATAAACAGAACACTCAAACCCTGGGTGGGCCGGTTTTGGGTTAGCCCGAGAGGGTGAGCTTCATAGTGCAAATGCCCATGCAGAGGGAAGGTGTGGCTGATCTTCTCAGTGTGGCTATCATGCAGTACCAGGTAACAGAGGAACAGACACAAGAGATGTGGCAGCTAGGGAGAGCCCAGAGGCTAGTCTGTGGTGCCTGGAAAATGGGGCACATCAGATTTACACCAATGTCACACCTCCCACCATCTGATGCCACACACATCTTTTTCTTTTTTCCCTCTGAGAAGAAAAAAGTGATACTGTTTTTTAAGAGTTTTACTCAGAACATAACTTCTGTATTTTAAAATTGTATTTTAAAACAGATAAGTTAGGGTCCAGGGAGATGACTCAGTGGAATAAGTGCTTCCTGGTTGTGGAGAAAAGGGAATACTTCTCCACTGCTGGTGGGAATGTAGACCGGTACAACCATTGTGGAGGTCAGTGTGGAGACTCCTCAAAAGAGTAGGACTAGAAATTCCATTCAAGCCGACTATTCCCCTACTGGAAATTTTCCCAAAGGATCTGAAAACATTGTATCATAGTGATATATGTGTACCTATGTTTATAGCAGCGCAATGTGTGATAGCAAAATCTTGGAAACAACCAAGATGTCCATCACATGAAGAATGGCTGAAAAAGATGTGGTATTTCTATATAATGGAGTATTACTTAGCTATTAAGAATGATAAGTTTGAAGCATTTATACTGAAGTGGATGCCACTTGAACATATACTCATAAGTGAAATAAACCAGACACACATGTGTAAATATCATATAGTCTCCCTAGTATAACAAGTGAAAAGCAGAAATACAAATGGAAATGTACAACAACTAAAATCAATTGAGTCAGATAAGGCAAAGTGAATGGCACATGCTGCAGGATACTAATCAGTTTTCTTTCTGGATGGTTAACAACCTAAGTTCACAAATCAGAGTTGGAGAAATAGAAGAGCCACAAGGTCAGTCAACATTTTGGCTCTAGCCTTTCAAGGTCAGCGAAGACTCAGGACATAGGAGAACCTGTACTGCAATATCATGAAACTCAGTTGAGCTCCAAATTTTCTGAACAAGGAGATTATGGAGCCACAGAGGAAAGAGATTGAAGTTCTATAGTGTGCCTGGGGAGAGTCGCATGGAGAGAAAACTTTCTCTCAGGCTCTCACAGAGAGCAAACTGGTCAAGCATTGGCCGTGACTCATCCACATGGATGACACAGACAAAGGATCTCCAAAATAATGTACAGGACTACAAGATAAACCCTGAGGGGACTTCACTGACCACATAAGAAACATAAAGTACATGTGTTGATATATAAATCTTGCTCTATCTAGGTCTTAACCATCCAGTAGAAAAGTATAAAAATGAAGTATACATCATGGGGCCATAATATTAAGCTGAGCTGTAAATGGCTATGGTCAACAACTTCTTTGAATAACTCACTATTGTTGTGAAATGCTGGACTGTGTTGGATTGTGGTGTCGAGTTCAAGCACCTAAGTTAGTTGAATGTCAATGGAGTGCCCACCTTTGACAGGTGTAGACAAAGGAAGGGGTATAGAAAGAAAAATCATGATGTGTGTGTATAGACAGTACAGTCTATAGATGACACTGTGCTTCTACGTAATTCTATGAGAGGCAAGATTTGCACTGATGGTGATTGGACAGGATATTATGTCGGCTTCCAGTACTATGGTCATCCACTAGGAAAATAATTATTGAATTTTTAATATAATTCAGGTATAAAAAATAAGATAAGTAAGCAGCTACACTCTTAATTTACTGATAAGAGACATCTGCTATAATAATGTCTGTAGGTATAATATCATGTATGCACCTTGTATGATACCAAAACAGTATGAAAACAGTTTGCAATGTATTAATTTATCGAATCTGTGTTGTTAAGGTGTCTTAAAACTGTCTGATTGATATTTGTACTTCAATAAAATAAAAAAAAAAATAAGTGCTTCCCTGGCAAGTGCAAGGGCCTGAGTTCAATCCTCACTTCTACCAAACCTCCCTGCCCAAAAAAAACCAGATAAGTTAGAGTTCTCACAACTGACAGACCCTGAAGCCCCATCAGCACTATGGCTTCTCTCTTAGTGGGCAATTTGAGACTTGTGCCTCTGCACACCAAACTTGCTCTTCATTTTTGTGGATGCCTCAGTGTGCACACTTCCCTGTGGAGCTACTCTGGTTTTCACCTTTGCTCTGCAGGAAGTGCCTGGGATGAATGGGAAGATGAGCTGAGATTGCAGGGAGGGGCCAGGGCCCAGGTACCACTGGTCATGGGGTGAGGGCCCCTGCAAAATTCATTGCAACTTCACCTCCAAATTCCCATGTATGGTTTTCAGAGGAGAGGCCTTCAAGAATCAACAGGGATTAGACAAAGTCATCAGCACCAGACTCCGTATGTTGAGACTTCCTGGATTTATAAGAAGAGGGAGGAAGACCTGAGCTAACGCAGTTTCCTTTCTTCATCATGTGACTCCCTGCACCAGGTTCTGATGCTTAAGGGGGCCCTCGGCTGATGGGCCATAATTTTGGACACAAAACCTATGGAATAAACATATGGAATAGTTATTCAATAACATTTTCACACCTACACAAATTTACAAGAAGACTGAAATTTCCCATGGGAGACTGTGCTGTTTGAAGAGCATGAACCCCTGAAAGTACCACAATTGAAAATAACTATTTACAAAAAAGTTAAATAAATAATTCTTGTTAAGACTAAGAATTGAGAAACTGGGGAGCTGGCTCAGCAGAATAAGCACTTCCCCAGCAAGCTCAAGGATCTGAGTTCAATCCCCAGTTCTGAAGAAAAAAAAAGACTAAAAATTGAAATAAATGGGTTTGGGATGGAGTGGGGGAGATATTCCAAAGAACAATTATTAAACAATTCCTCTTGAGCCAAACTTCAAAAACTACAACTCTAGAATATGAAATTGTCTTCATTTTAAGCAGCTGATAGAAAATAACTTTGAAACAGAACACTTCTGGTTGAAGTTGGCCCAACTTCCCAACTAGGAAAGAACTGACCTGCTGCTGTGGCAACTGAGTGTAAAGGTAATCAATGATCACTGGCTTCACTCACCAACCAACCAGCCAGCCAGCCAGCCAGCCAACCAACCAATTAATGCTAATATTTTTCTCCCTGGAAGATAAACACTACATATGCTTAAAGAAACAACCAATTCACAATATCGCTTGAAAATCTAAAGAGGTAAACTCACCTTCTGGAGGTTGGCCAGACTTTAAATTCTACTCTTTCCAAAACCACAATAAGTGGTATGTTGCTTCACAAACTTAATTCTCTTCATGATTCTGGTCACAAATCAAACTGGATAAGAACTAAATCAAATTTCCCCATCAGGTCAACATTGAATGTGTAGTGCAGGCTGGCCAGGAACTCACTCAGGTATCTCAAGCTGGTCTCAAACTTGATCCTCCTCATAGCTCTGCAACCATGCCTGGCTTAACCACTGAATTTTATTTGGTTCTCACCCAACTCAGTTTGTGACGAGACTCTTGAAAGAATCAAGTTCATGAACTGAGGCAACTGTGCTGTAAGGATTGTGCCCAGTCACTGCAGCTCTTTGTCTCCACAGGAATTGTACAGTACAATTCATTTTATCTTTTAATTTCAGTTATTAAAAGTTTTGGGACTTTGGCCATAACCTGTTTTTGAAGCCCATATGTTTACAACCCTTTTTTTAAAATTAATTTTGAGAAACAAATAACAATGGGACAGTTTCAAAACCAATCAGTAGAACAGTTTCAATAATTAATACATTGCATATTGTTGTCTTCATAGTAGTTACCCATAGCATAAGATGTAGGCATGATATCCTGTCCAAACACTATTAGCACAAATCTTTCTTCTCATTGAATTAAGAGAAAGTAGCTGTATATCTATCTTAACTATTTTGTATATATAGATACAAAATGGTTGCTCATTTGTATCCCCTTTCTTTGTCTAATTTGGTCAGAGATGGGTATTCTCATGCCCTTTTATTTTTCTTAATAAAATACAAATGAAGAAAAAAAAAAAAAAAAACCTGGACCAAATCAAATCCAGCTCTTTTCTTGATAAAGTAACCTGTTTTAAATACCTTGCTGGGGCAATGGAACCACAGTATAAGACACCTGGTCCTACCTGATCCCAAAAGCTGGACCTGAGAGAATTCTTAATTCCCTTATTTGATTTTCTGTATTAATTACTTTTTTCATGCCTGAGACAAAATATTCAATAGTCAAAGTTAAGAGAGGAAAGGTCTGTTGTGTCTCACACTTAACAGAGGTTTCAGTTCATTGACTAGCGCCAAGGCAGGGTGGCCCAGCAGAGGGACATTGAAGAGGAGAAATAGCTCATGTAGAGCAGAAGGCAGCAAAGGCATGGAGCAGCAAGCAAGCAGCGAGCAGCGGCAGAGCTTCTCTGTTCTGCTATTCTATGCAGAGTACCGAGTGTGTGTGTGTGCAGGTAGCACACACACCCAGAGTGAGCACCTTTAATCCTAGCATTGCATCATGAATCAATCCCAGCACCACACATTCTGGATTCAGCCACCTTTGAAATGCTCTACCTAGGACCACATGAGGTTTTGTGGGGATGTTTAGGTGTAAGCCGTTATAGGTTTCATAGGGAAAAGAGGTGAGAGAGATAGAACCAATATGGAGGGTTTTGTGTTCAATGATACTAAAACAACTAATATCTTCCATGGTATTAAACAGCTAAGTGGAAGGTAGAAAAATCATTACGTTGAAACTCAGTGTTTGCTCTGTGCTCTGCCAGTCGGCAGCTGCACAGCCATCCACATTTCCTAACCACATTTCACTTACACAATGGGTACTCATACAATAGAACTAAAAGCAAGCTTACACATAGTGTAAGCTGTTGTCTTTACTAAATCAAGTACCCAGGATTTGTGAACAAGTCATTGTGTTTAATTATTATAGTGAGAAATTACACTTAATAGAATAATCATCTGATTTAAATTCTAAAGCTGTGCCTTCCCAAGATCATTTTCATACATACTTTTCACGTTAAATTCTTACAATAATGTGAAAATTAAATATCAGTGGTGACTACATAAAAATAACACAAATGAAGGTTGGAGAGCAACACGATTCCGTGTATGGGTCTCTCTGAGCCTGTCTCATCACAAGGATTTCCACTGGGATTTTGAACTCCAGAGTGTCCCTGGCATGTCAGCCATAAAGAAATCACACGAAGCCAAAGCAGGTGACTATGATGGGCCACATGGAGCGTGAGCCAGGCCGCCGTTCCCAACTTCAAGAGGACTGGCGGAGTGAGCATTCTCACAATTTATCTTCCTTTTTTTTAAAAACTGAATTTTACTGTTTAGAGACTATATTTACAACTTAAAAGCTCATGTTATAGGGCATCAATGTGCAGTGAACTGGTTTCTACGGTGCATCAAGGGCATCCCGGGTGACGCTGAGCCACGCAGCCTCTGGCTCTGCGTAGATACTCAGTCTTCCCCCAACTGGAAAGGCCTCTGCATGATTCTAGTTGACTCCGGATCATGGCCATCCTGTACCACGGATCTAGGCGTTCACCACAGAGGGATTTTGCATCTCCTTCATGAGGAAGCCATGAGAAATTGATATGAGAAACCGATTGTTCAATGGCCACTAGACTAATCCTAAATATACAGTGGTAAGATTAACTGCAGCCCAATGTATTAAGCCAGGCATTTGGAGACGCCTTGTCTTAGGGCATTCACCAGGGTACTTCCCTTCAGGTGAACTCATTCGAGGCACAAACCTCACTAAGGTATGTGTGAAGGGCTGGCCTGGTAGCTCAGCAGACTAATGCACCTGCTGAGGCAGAGCGCAACAGCCGAGGTTCAATCCCCAGCGTGCTGTGCTGGCCCCGCTCCCAGGGCACACTGAAGCGGTGATTGAGACTGGGTGCAGTGGTGTGCACCCACAATTCCAGCACTGGGAAAGCTGAAAACAGGAGAATACCCATGAGTCCGATCTATGCAGTGAAATCCTGTAGACTCTGTAGACCCTGTACTACAAAAAAAAAGGTTCTTGTGAGGCTTCTCTAAGCAAGTCTCAGCTGGCACAACTGACAAGAAAACCTATCAGGAAACAAACTGCCTTCTGGACTTCATACACATTATACTCCTTCATTGTTTCTAAAATGATAACAGCTAGGAAGAAGTGTGTTGTAACAAGTTACTGAAGTATATTGTGGATGCTGATAATGGCAACACTGATGACGAAGAAAAGAAGACAAGGAAGAGAAGTAGCAAGGTGATCGCAAAGATGATGATAACAGAAAGACAAAGAGGAAGAAGAGGAGGAGGAGAAGGAAGAGGATTGGCTAAAGTGATCTTGGAGGTGACTGATCGGCCTGGAGTATGTGCTACAAAGCTCCTAGCAGGAGCAACAGTGATTTACTTTGCATTAAAATGGTCACATGATTTTAATCACATACCTTGTGAAAAAATATCATTTTTTCATTGCAATGCAACATACGCTGTGGAAGAATTTATGCTTCATCCCATACTGAGATGCTTACCTGGGTGAGCCAGTAGATGTCTAGTTCTTGTCACTGACTATCACCTTGAGGTTTCAGGTCGTCCTTACATTTCTCAGTCTCTTCTCTTTACCATTCTTCACCAATTTATTTTTTAAATTTTCACCAATCTCCACTGATCTGATATCACCTCTCTTAGCATTCATTTATAATTTTTTTCTGAAACTATCCACTTAGAATCTGTTGTGTAGCAGCCTATTTTCTAGGCACCTGTTTTTAGGCAGTGAATAAAAAGCAGCCAGGGTTCTCATGGAGAGTAAGGCAAATGAGGCAGAGAACGAATGGGCCAGGGCGCCAACGGTAGCGCACCGGGTGATGGCATGTGAGGGGGAAGGCGAATGGGGTCTTAGGACCAGAGTGTCCCTGGGGGGAGGGAAAAGGTAGTCCTAGCGTCTAAAGTAGGAATGTGTTTTGCCCGTTTAAAACCAGAAGGACCCAAGCTGAATGAGGGAAAAAAGTGGGAGGTGCTTGGGTGCAGAACCAGGGACAGGAACCATCGACCTCCAAGGACTTTGCAAGGGCGTGGACTTCCTGCTCTGTGAAATGTGACCTCATCCAGGGATATGTGAAGTCGGGAGTAGAATGTTTCACACTCTTTTTTTTTTTTTTAAATGTTTTTTGTTTATTTGTATTTTAGGGAAAGGTCTACAGGGTGTTCAGGGTCTCGCTACTAGATTGGACTCGTAATGATATTTCTGTTTACAGCCTCCCAAGAGCTGGGATTATTAGTGAGCGCCACCAGGCCCAGTTTCAATTGCCATCTCAGTGCACCCCGGGGGTTGGGGCCGGCACAGCAAGCCTGGGGATAGAATAGGTTTTGTTTTTCAGACAGGATCTCACTGTGTAGTTCAGACTGGCCTTAAACTCGTGGAAATCATCCTGTGTCAGCCTTATGAGGTTTGGGATTACTGGTGTATGCCACTATGTCCAGTGTGATTCACATCCAACAGTGATGTCTGTCTCGCACCACTGAGCCAGGAAGGTGAGGAGTGCGAGGAGCACACTGGGCTCCTGCAGGCGTCATAACCAGGTACGTCTTATCTAGCTGTGGATGCTACGCTCTGCTTACTCAGCCAGAAGGATAAACTCGAAACACTTGTGGGTAAGTGGATGCAAACTGAGACCACACTCTTAAGCAAAATAAGTCAGGCTCGCATATGTAAACTTTGTATTTTCTCCCTGGTGTGAGAAAGCAAACGTAAATAGGACTAAAATGTACAGCAGAAATGTGGAAGGGAAAGAAACTGTTCGAAAGGAAAGAACAACTAAGATGGGACATACAGGGGCAAAAAGGAAAGGGGAAAAACCCAAAATAAAATACAGAATAGTTATATTACTAGTGCGTCTTAGTTAATTGAAAAGAAATGTTTGTGCTGATATTGTTTGGAGAAATTTTATGCTCATATCTTGTAAGTATTTTGAAGATAACAATGCACAGTGTTATTATTCTATTATTTTGTTATGAAATTAAGTTTTATTTTTTCTATAAGATAAAAATAATAAGTCCACAAAATACATTTGATTAAGGTTTACAATTTTGAAAACACCATCCACATTTTATGGAAATTATACCTCACACTCATTCTCCCAGTGGTCCCTAGGATCTATACCTATGTTTTTCTTTTCTTTAAGGAAAAAAGCTTTAAAACAACTTTAGTTCTTGATTAATTAACAAGGTAAATTCATGGCATGGAAGATGGCACTTTGTGTAGGGATGAATTAATTTTTATGTACTATTGGAGCTTAGAGCCTTCTGCACTTTGCTATAAATTATGACACCTGATGTAATTCTGTACTATGCAAACATGATGGGATTTTTTTTAATTGATAAACTAGAGCTAGGTTAATAATCTACAACATGCTTTTAAAGACAAACTATTTCTTAAGATGTAGGATGTTATTTTATATATAATGTCCTGTTAGATAACATTATTTTATATTGTATTATATGCACATTACAATAAATATTATATTCCATTATTATATAATAGCAAACAAGATCAAAATATGCATCCATCTGCAATCTAATTTGCATCTATTTGCATATTTTGCCACACCTTAGATTGAAGAACAAACTTAAAAGTGCCAACTATCAGGTATTTATAAATTGATGCTTTATGTCATTAAAATGTATAAGGAAAACTATAAAGAAAAATATAAAGCATGACCTCTGCCCTAACAAGACATATCAGGGCCAATGAGAGAGCTCAGCAGACTAAGTGCCTGCTTAGGCAAGTGCACGGACCGGGGTTCAACCCCTGGCACCAGATACTGTGCTGGCCTTGCCACCAGGCACACTGAGCCAGCATCTGAGTCTGGCTATGGTGGCGTAGGCCTGTAATTCCAGAGCTGGGGAGGCTGAAAGCAGGAGGATCACTAGGGTTCGAGCTGCATAGAGAGACCCTGAGTGCACACACACACACACACAGGAGACATATCAATTGAACGCTAGCAGCTAATTTAATTCTGTGTAAGCAAAGCCACGCATATTTTCCTGCTTAACTCAGTAGACAAGGGAGGAAGGAACATATGCATGTCATTAAAAACAGCAGGCCACACTAACAGTGCTGCCCTATAGGGAAAGCAGAAAGGGAAGGGGGTCCTACACAGACTGAAGTGAAGGCAGCAGAGCAAAACCTTGGCTTATTTTGGTAGCTTTTTTGCTCATGGGATATAGAGAATGAAAATTATATTTTATATTTAGAAAAAATCAAATGACCAGATTTATTTCCTCTGGAAAGTGCTTAGGGATATTTTTAATAATGATAAAGTGATTCTCTCTACTGTATGGATCTGTAGTATGCTTTCCTCCTCAGAGTTATAGGGTTTGCACCTCACAGGACAGGGGAGAAAGCAGTGCAGTCTGTAAAGTGTCCCAATATCCCGCAGCCCTTACTGAAGTCACAGCAGTTGACAGCAAGAGAACATCCATCTCCCAGGAACGGCCATGGGGAGTCACACATCATGCTTCATCAGTGCAAGCTTCTCAGACACAGGGTGGGGTGCAGTCTCACAAAGTTGCCAGCCCTCTGGGTTCCCCCAGATGGGAACCCCCTTTCCTGCCCCCACTGCCTGAACCCAGCTCCTTTTTGTCTGACTTGCAATGTACACTCACGGTTCACAATCCAGCTCCTGTTAGCTCTTGGGTGACAGCTTTCCCAAGTGCCCCAGGGACAGCTCATTGTACCCCCGGGCTGCCACTTCCCCCACCGTACGCCCACCGTGCGATGGCCGCACACCCATCTCGCCGTATGCCTGGCCCATCCCCTTGCCCGCTGCTAGCAGTATTCAACACACAGGAAGTGCTCTATAAATGGTTTTCCTATAAAGTAATGATTCAAAAGAGCCAGCCTGTGTACAGGTTTTAATTTTTATACTACTTTGTTTTGAAAGTAATAATTTAGGTAATACCCAACATATCTCCTTACCGTAATGTTTTTGACATTTAAGGCAGCTTGAGTTCAGGTTCTGGCATTTACAATTAAAAAGTTAATTATTTCTGTCTTCCTACCTCATCTGTTACTCAGATAATGAGTTAAAGCAGTGAGTCAATTCTATAAATGCATCTTGTTCCCCATCTTTGTTGAGCTTCTAGGCAATCTTTTCATGGGGCAATACCTATTGCAGCACTGGTGATGCGTGTGTACCTGTGTGTTAACCGATAGGGTTAGGGTCATATGAGACACATGCAGCAGAGGGTCCTTGGCAGGAGGGCGCCTTCTCTCAGGATGGCCTCTCCAGCAGCAGCTCATCTCCAGATTTCTCCAACCCCTGCACACACTCACACTTCACGCACTAGAGAGGGCCTTCTCCCCCTCCATCCCTTGCTTTCAGTGAGCAGGTAGGAGTGCAGTGCTGAGCGCTAAGTCACAGGCAGGCATTGATACTTGTTGGAGCCCTGACCATAGAATCTGTGCCTAAAGTCTCTTTATCCACAATATCAATGGCAGCCAAAATTTTTCTCAATTGAATGATGTTAACAACTTGCCTTAGCAACTAAACTGTCTTAGAGCCGGACTCTGGATGTATTTGTATAATAGCAGCTTGACACAAGCAAACCACTCCAGAGTGTGCTTCAGGCATCCACCTTCAAGCCCTAGATCTGCCCTGAAGTAATGGCTGAATTTTCACACTCGCATGAGCCTTTCACTCATGCTTTCCATTTCTGTAAATCATCACACCTTGTCATTTGCGACAAAGTTTTTTAACTAGAAAAATTACATTTAAAGTATTGAGGAAATTTACTATAGAAGAAACATGGGACTATTTGTAAATATGAACTGTTGTATTATTACTCAAAAATCATTTTTAGAAAAAATATGAAGCATTTTCTGTACTTCTCAATCCAGTCGTTCTTTGCTGCCCACCAGCAGCATTTTCACCTTGCATTTCTAAGGAATGCATGCTCGCCTGCCTTCTCATCTTCATCTCTGTGCCTTAAAGTGTGCCATACATATCCAAAAGAAGGATGCACACATGGAAATCCCTGGTCAGCAACTTGTCCCTGGGGAGTCAATAGTTTCTTTTTTTTTTCTTTTTTTTTTGCCTCTTTTCATTTAAAATTACTTATCTAGTCATCTAATGAAGGAGAAAGATTTCTCACTGCTGGTGAACACATTTCAAAGGACTTCATTATACCAAGTAATAGGATTAGTGCTTAAATGATAAGCGGGTGGGGTACGGAAGCTTTCAGAGAAAGAAAATCTAATTAAGATGGTGTTCATACAACTCAAGATGCTAATAATTAAGCAAATCATGATAGGTCCTATTAGAGGGCTATGCAAATAAGAGGCAGTATTCTTTTTGAGGCAGTATGATTTTTCTTGAGTCAGTTATACATGATGCAATGTTTTGGTGAGATATGCAGGTTGTAAATATTCAGGATGGCCTGCCTATGCAGTAGGAACTAGAGCAAAGACAAGCTACTTAACTCATTGCTCTCTTTCTGGACGCTCTCTGCATTGTCTCAGAAGTGGGGGAGCAAGCTATCCTTGTTGCAGCTTGTGTTCCTGGTGACAAGCTTGTTTTGATCATAGGAAATAAGTCACGGTCACATTAGCCAGCCTGAGGCACCACTAGAACCACGCTGCCACACGTCCTCACAGGCACGCTGGACCCTGCCCACAACATTCTAAAACTTGCCCCATTCATACTGTGTCCAAAAAATTACACGTGCAACAGAAGTTTGATAAAAATATATTTAAAATAAGCAAGAAAAAATAGTTTTGGCCTTAAGGATAACTGTCACCACTGTTCTTTTTTTATCAAGTAGAGTTAACTTATATGTATAATGATTTCAAGTATGAACTTATAAAAGATGTGACAAATCAGAACAACAAAGAACAGGAGGGATCTTTTCTCAGAAAAATGTATTTGCAATTCAAATGTTCATATAAAAAGCATAAATTTCAAAAAGTTCATAGAGTGTCTTGCACAAGTGCTGTGGTTTCACCATTCATTGCAATTACATTCCAACATGTGCAGAGTGGTCCAGGCTGTCACTGTATGTGGCTGTCACACTGATGTCACTCTCATCACGACTTCCCCCGAGCTGTTATCCTCTGACAAATCTTCCCGGGGCCTGATCCGGTTGAACAGATGGAGTAGCACGTAGCCGCACTGAAACCGCGGGGAGGTCAGCTGCGTTGGGTGGACCAAGTTTCTGTTCCGCAGAGCCGTCAGGGGCAACCATAAAGTCCTACTTGTGGAAGACTCTCCCCGGCTACTTTCTTCGATGTCTGTGGCTTTGTCGTAATTTAATACATCCCAGTGCAAATTAACGGCTCGCCAGCGCTTAAACACTCTGTAAACTGCAGCTCCTTCGTGGACAATGAGACCTGAAGTTCAAGGGAAGAAAAAAGATTGGTGACAATCAAAAGACAGGAAAGTTATTCTGCAGAAAAAGTAAAGGATTCAAAAATAATTCCCTCATGTTCCTCACTATGAAAGAATATTTAATTATGCAAATAATATGTCTACTGGCAGCTACTACTGATATGGAGTGAATATTCAGAGAAGAATAAGAATTCACTACATGTGGGCAGTTAAGCTGTCACAGATGTGATTTACTTGCTCCATCGTGGTTCAGAACAAGCCTTGGGCATTTATGTTGCTTGCGGACATTCGCTTCATTTATTAATTCCACATGATAGCCACTGTGTGGCAGGCAGTGTGTGAAAGGCTGAGCTCAGTCAACAACTTCATTGAGAGATGTGAAGATACACAAGATGCACCATCTCCCCATTTTCAGAGCCATGCCTGGTTTAGTTCTCACAGTCACCTTATGAAGTACAATACAAGCATTTCTCTCATTTTGCCAACAATGGAAATCAAGGCACAGGGATCCTAAAGGATCTGCTGACAAGCAGCTAGAGCTGATGGTTTAAAGAGGTGGCGCTGGGACTGAAGGGCAGGTCTGTCCAGGAGCTTTGCTTCTCACTGCTGTGAGACAGACTTTCGGGAATACTGGGAGGAGCTCAAGGGCCACACACCGGGCAGGCCTTGAGTTGGCCGGGACATCCTCCCGCCTAGGCCTTGTCCAGCATTTCATCTGTGCTTTGAAGTTTACGCTTCCACACACAGCCCAAAAGTTTCTGAATATGCAGTGTTGTGTAGGAAAGGGAACCCTGAGACAGAGCCCTTCAGACAGAGAATAAACACACTTTGTTCTTTGGAAGGCTGAAACTCCGCAGCACTACATGGAGCATGAATGGAGTGCACCAGCTGGCACAGCCATTGTTCTAGTGACAAATTTGAAGATGGAGAGGTTCTGCTCTCCATCCTCAGCTCCTGGGCACACGCCCTGAAGAGCGCTGATAAACATGGACGAGAAAGTGTGCTCACGGATGCACACTGCAGCACTGTTTGTACTGGAGCTAGCTGGAGAACCCTTCCCAGGAGAGTGGGACACAGGTCCATAGGTGATAGCAATGGGACAACAGGAAGCAAAGCCACGTGCAGTAAAATGGAGAAATCTCAAAAGCATAATGAACAGCTCAAAGCCTCAATGAAAAAAAAAAAAACCACAAAGTTAAAAAAAAGATGGTGCATTTTCAGATTCCCTCATCTTCTCTGCTCTCTTATCTATCTCCATCTCTCTCAGTCTATATCTGTCTCTGTCCCTTGCTCTGTCTCTTTCTCTATAAACAAGACATAAATGATGGATGAATACTAGCTACTGAATCCATGATACTGAGAAAAAAAGGAAATAAATGAGACCAGAGAGGGACTTCAAAGAAGGGTTTCAATGATATCTCAAATGTGTTTTTTAAAAATTGGACAATGGGACACAGAAATTAAACATACTCTATGCATTTCTGGGATTTACCAGGAAAGTTAATCTAAAATGGATTAAGTTGAGAAACAAATAGGAGTGCTGCATTATGCATGAAGAGAACAGTGTAGAAGTACACAAAGTACAGACAGACAAAGGAATGAATTCAAAGGGAAAAATTAATGGAACCTATAACGTAAGAATGGGACAGAAATCCAAGTTTCATATTTTAAGATTGAAGGAGTGTGTGGCTACAGAAATGGTAGTGACCTTCCACAAGGACAAGGAGTAAGGATTCTGAGCATGACTTTATTGGGGGTATTATTTCATCTCTCTTGAGCTAAACATTGCCAAATAGCTGATGACAATTTCAATCCTTAAAAAAAAAATCATAATTTTCCCATCTGATGTCAGAATTTAAGTTTTGCATTGCTTATCAAGTGAGAAAAGTCTGATACATATGACTTAGAAGATTCCAAAGATTTAAAAAATTCCCACTAAAAAAGTACAAGTGGTCAAATAAGACTATAAGTGGTTAAACATGTTATAAGATACATTTTGTATATTATTAAAATGAGATCTGTAAGCTTATGTTAATCGTAAAAACCTTAATAAAATCGCTTTGATCATCTTCCTTCTCCAAAGAAATAATTAAAATTGACCCAACTGACCAGATATTTTTAGGATAACAGACAGAATTACAAGGATAAACTACTAGATTTTAATTGATGATTTTAGTATTAGATGCCTGTATTCTTTATGAGCATTATTTTAACCTTTTTGACTCACTTTTCCCTCCTTAGAATGCAATCAAAATACTTGATTTTTACATTAGATGAAACTGTGTGAAGATTAATTGAAATTCATCAACTCTAATACATTCAGATTTCCTGAATTGATAAGCATATAAACTCAAGACATTAATTAAAAAACAATACTATGGGCCAGCCAAATAGATCAGTGGATTAAAGCGCCTGCTTAAGCATACACTGCGGCTGGGTTTGATCCCTGGCATTCTGTGCCAGCCCCATCCAGGGTTGAGATGGTGACTGAGACTGGGTGTAGTAGCCTTGGCAATCCCAACTCTTGGGAGACTGAATACAGGCAGATCACTACAGGTCTAATCAACATAGTGAGACCCTGTAGACCCTGTCCTAAAATACAAAGTAATAAATAAATAAAAATACTGAATCTATTAGGGAAGAAGATTCAATTACACTAATAACAAAACAATTACAGGTTGACCCAAGTTCATCCCCCATAGGCGTGACTCACCAAGAAGATCACTCATGCACAGGATTCTATTGTCTTATGCTGATTTCCCTTGAAAGGCAATGATGTTATTTTCTAGAGTTGAAAGACACTTTCTGGGAATATATTCCTAGTATCTCTTTTCTAAATACATTCATCCACCCACCATGCCAACAAATCTTATAGGTCTTTATAGCACATTTTCAATGGAATTTGAAGAGGAAAAACTACTACTATTAAAATTCTCATACAGCCACAGTCCACTTGAATTTCCAGTTCTAGGGTCTGCTTGTTAATTAATTGAGTTATGAATAAAGTTTAGATTTTATTTCATTGGTCATTAGCGTCTAGAATTACTCCTTGCCCTCTGGAAGCTTAAACTTCCCTCAAACATAATGAACTCCATCCTGAACTTCAGGGATATTCTCTGTACTGTGTACTTTTTTCTTTCTCCTTTAGATAGTCTAGAATTCTAGCAAATGCTTTTGTATGAGTGATTATGAGATGACTACCATGATTTTTAAATCCAACAGTAAAATAATTTATTCAAGTGTAGTATCGTGCACTGAAAAGCCTATCTTTAAGACCCTGTACCAAATACATTTAAAAAAAAGAAAAAGAAAAACATTTTTGATAGGCAATAATAGTCATGAGAAACAAATCTTGGTTCCTGATTTCATTGAAATAAAAACATTTTGGTTTAAGTAAAATATATTCCAAATGTTTTTTTAAGAAAATAAAAATAATAAAAAAATACTAGAAATGATATAGATTTTGACTAAGATGATAAGAATTCAACAATGGTTGCTATATTGCATGTTGTGTTTAAATTAGTTGTTCAGATGACCAAATATAAGCAGAAAATTGGTCCATAAAAAAATTAATCATTCACTATTCCTTTCAACAGACCAGTAGAAATCAATAGTAGCATTCTACCAGCTATCCTATGTTTACACTTCTATATCCCAAATTTTGGAATGGAACATTCGTTAGTAGAAATTCTTCCTGGAACTAGAACCTGGGTAAATTGCCCCAAAATGAGGTGGAAGTTTATCATGGTACATTTGGTCTCTGAGCACACACACACACACACACACACACACACACACACACACCCTCACATACACACAACCATTTGTCTATGTCTACTTCAACTCTGGAAATGTTATAACTAACCAAGATTTATAAAATTATGATAAAAGACAAATTTTATCTGGCATCAACAACCAAACAATGCTATTTCTTGTCTTGCCAATCTTGACTGTTCTGGTTGTTTCTCAATTTATAAGCTAATTTTTTTTATCAAGGGTCTTTTCTGTGTTAAGCATTGTCTAGGGAAACTCACAGGCATGATTTTCATTTAAGTTTGATAGCAGCTCTAAAAACAGGCAGTACTGTGGAAGAATTTGATGGCAGAGGAGATAGAGGCCTAGTGATACTTAAGTTGTTCAATGTCACAATGATATAAAATTCAGAGATGAGACTTAAAACTGAATTTGTCTAAATGTGAGCTTTGAGACCCACCCATACCAAACTTCCAGTGTTTGACAGTCTCTCTTCATTGTGGGATGACTTATTAAAAGTGCCTACTGTACACTATACAGTGGTGTTCCCCTCCATCAAACTCACATGTTGAAACCTTCATCTCCAGTGCTACAGTATTTGAAGATGGGGGCCTTCAGAGGTGAGAAGGGTTACTTAAGTTCCCAAGGATGAGACTTTCATGGTGAGCGAAATGCCTTGGTAGAAAGGAGAGTATATCCCTCTCCCTCTGGGTGTGTGTTTGTGTGTGTGTGTGTGTATGTGGGTGTGGGTGCACATGCACTGTGCACCTAGGCAAGACAAAGTGAGGGAATAATAAGAAAACAGTGACCTAAAAGCCAGGAGTAAAGTCTTTCCCACACATCAAATACATAGGCTCCAGAGCACCATGACGAATAAGTATTTGCTATTTAAGTCACCCAGGTTGTAGTGTTTTGTTATTGGAACCCAAAATGAACCGCACAGACTGTATAGATGAAACCTCATTTAAAGCATGAGGAAATAAGGATAATGAAAATATACTATAATTATTTAGAGTATTCATTACAGTAAAAGACTCATTCCCTTTAATGTCTCAAAAGTCTGCACTGTGAACACATGTATTCCATCACTTTTATCATTTTCTAAAGCATTTCTGGAAGTCCTCTTTCATGAGTGTTTTATAAAGGGCATGTGATGACAAAGAAATGGCGAGCACTACTGCTAGCTGCCACCCAGCAGAAAGCCAGGCCTGTGCAAACATCTCAGTGTGTCCCACCCTCCGAGCTCAGTGAATTTGGCTCTAAGCAGCTTCCAGTCCTTCCCTAAAGCCAAAATGACCAGCAAAGGTAAATGTTCTGAATGGATTCAAGGCATTAAGGCAGCCATGACTGGGCAACTAACAACACTAATGAAAGATACATTTTTAATCAAATCTCCTTGTATTATTATATCATTATTCATTTAATATTAATTCTTAGGATGATAACACTTCGTGTCACTATGCGCATTGCCTACAAAGATCATAGTGCAGGAATTTAGATATGTAGAATTTAGAAAGCGTATAGAATTTAGACACTGTACAGAATACCTAGGCAAGATCTTAATGACTTTCAAGAGTTAATACCTGGTCTTCTGCTACTAATGACAAATAGAGGAACAGGTAGCTTTTAAGAATTTCTATTTCTTTCACTAAAGTATGTAGCATTTGGTAACATACCACCAGCCTTGGCTTTGAACTCTCAGGTACTGAGATTCTCTCATTTCTATATTCCCAAAGTTGGTGCTATACAGGAACACATTTTAATGTTTTTGAGATTGTCTTTATTGGATGGCACAAAGCAGCAGTGTTCCATAGCTGTTTTATCAAACAAAGATCTCAGTACTTTAAGCTCTGCTTTCAAATAAAGTTATAGGGAAGGGCAGAGAGGAATGGTTGTTTCAACACCCTGAGGATCTAACAGGGTCAGTGACACAAAAGGATGCTGACGATGGTGACTAATTGTACACTAGAGCTTTGCCCATTTGTGTGGAATGTTAAACTCACTCTCAGCTTTCTAGAAAATCCAGGTCACTAAGGAACCCACACAGAAGGCCTAATGCTGCTCAGTCACAACCACTCTCAGGAAAGCTAGGGAAGTTAGAACTCAGAGCAGGTATTTAGAGGAAACATTTTTGGTTATAAAACTTCTCAAGATTTCTAGCTTAGGATGCAGCCATGCTACCCTCACCATCACGGGAGCTTGAGGGACTTCAGCACACACACTCCCCGACACACACACATCGCACAAGCTATGTTGAGCCTCGAGACCTCCTGGGACCTTGGTGTGCCCTGCTTCAGCCCCTCACCTCCGTGGGAGCCTTGCTGAGCTGTGTCCCATGCCCACCACTCCAAAAACCAGAGTGAGCCTTGGACCACTTTGGAGACTCTGGTGATCTTTAGGAGCTTCAAAAATGTCAAAACAAAGGAGCAAAAGGCAATCTCAGATATTCAGCCCTGAGAGAACAACTCCAGGAAAAGGACAGAGAAGAACTTGGAAGTAATGCACCTCAAAATTCTGAAGTGATAGCAACTGAGATAATGAAACAGCTCCATCAAGCTACAGAAGAAACCAGATCACAAAATCTCTCAGCTAAAAACAGAAATGACCACAATCATGAAAGAATTGCTCAGTACATATAAAGGAGGAATACACAAAAAATAGAGAACAGAAAATTGATAGAGAAACTGAATGAATAATATAGAAAAGAATTTGAATGCATGAACAAATTCAAACAGGTATTTAGGAAGTTAAGAATTCCATTCAAAGCTGGAAAAACCTCTTTAATGAAACTGAAGGTAGACTTTCAGACCTTGAAGACAGCATGGCAACTAGTGATTGTAAAAGAAAGCTCTCTTAAAAATAGCAAGGAACCAGGAAGTAACAATTCAACAGCTGCAAGATAATGCAAAGAAAAAAATAATATAAGACTGAGGTGGCAATGAAATAGGAGTCAACACATATGACATAAAAAGAAGCAGTAGCAGAAAATTTCCCAAACATGGGAAAAGAATCTGACATAAAGTTAAGTGACTCATATAGAACTCCTGGTAGCCCTAATCAAAATAAATCTATACCCACACACATAATAATCAAGATCCCAGAAATTCAGCAGAAGAAACAGATCCTCTAAAATGGAAAGCTCATCAGGATCATGGCAGATTTCCTGACACATGCCATCAAGTCAAGAAAACTGTCAAGTGAAGTCTTTCAGTCCTGGAAAAAAAACAACTTCCAACCATGCAAAACTATTTATCAAATTCAAGATACGATACTTCTATGGCAAAGAACAACTGAAGAAATTCATATGGCTGGGGAGACGGCTTAGAGGAATAAGTGCTTCCCTGGCCACAATGGTCTGAGTTCGATCCCCAGTTCTAGAAAAAAAAAAAGAAAAGAAAAGAAAAGAAATTCATGACCACCAAATCAACCCTATAAAGAATACTGACAGATATTCTAAAAAGAGACATAAATAACCACAACTTCAAGGAAAATGACAGAATGAAGCCAACAAGCAGAGCAAGTAAATAAACAGAGGAGAAAACTATGGAACCTATGGCAGGAAAATAACTTGACAAAGATAAGTCAATGTGTATCAGTGTAAGTGACCTTAATTTACTAATTAAAAGAAACAGACTGGTAGAGTGGGTAACAAAATAAAAATTCAACAATATGCTGTATATAAAAAACACACTTAACTCAAAACAAAATTCACACACTGAAAATCAAGGGTCTGTGCACCAAAAACTCGGAAAAAAGCATATGTAGCTATTCTTGTGGCTGACACTGTGATCTTAAAACCAATAATGATAAAAAAGGTCACTATATACTTGTTTGGGAAACACTGCAAGAGGAAGAGATAAAAATCATAAATATATATACACACACAAGATAGGAGTAGCCACCTTTAACATACATTAAATATATATAGAGAGATACACATATTTATATATATAAATGTATATCTTATTTATATATAAGATAAATACTAACAGACATGAAAAATCAAATGTATAACAACACAATTCTAATGGGGTACTTTAACAGCCCATTGTCACAAAAGGATAGATTAACTAGGCAAAACTGCAGCAAAGAAATAACAGAACTAAACCAAACTTGTGAAAAAAAAATAGACTTAGTAGACATTTATAGAATGTTCTACTTAAAAACACTTTTCAGATACAAGTGGTACATTCTCCAAAATATACCACATATTAGCACACAACATGCTTCAGTGAATGCACAGGAATTAAAAATACTTATGCATATTATGTGACCATAGTGCAATGAAACTGGAAATTACTGACAAAAGAAATTTTTAAAAATTTGAACACCTGAAAATTAAACAACACCCTCCTGAACATTAAATGGATCAAAGAGGAAACTACACAATATTTACAATCAAACAAAAATGCAGACACACTTACCAGAATCTGTGGGGTGCAATCAAACACTTCTAAGAAGGAAATGTACAGAACGAAGCCAAATAAAGCACCTTTGGCTATACCTGAAGCTTCAAGAAAAAGAAGAGGCCCTGGGAGATAGCTCAGTGGAATAAGTGCTTGCCTATAAAGCACAGGGTCCTGAGTTCAATCCCAGGTACTGCAACAAAACCGAAACAAAGAAAAAACTTTAAAAAGGGCTAGGAAGATAGCTCAGTAGTATAAGTGCTTGCCTGGCAAGTGCAAGAGCCTGAGTTCAATCCCCAGTCCTGAAAAAAAAGAACTTTTCTGTAATGCCTTAGGGGCCAGGGAGATGGCTCAGTAGAATAAGCACTTGCCTGACAAATGCAAGGGTCTGAGTTCAATCCCTGGTTCCACCAAAAGAAAAAGAAGAGTAAGTCAAGAACAAAGTCCAAAGGCAGGAAATTATAAAGATCTTAGCAGAAATTAATGCAATGGAAATGAACAACACAATACTAAGAATTAATGAATCAAAGAGTTGACTCTTTGGCAGAATGAATAAAACTGATAAACCCCTAGCCAACCTTATTAAGATAAGAAGTTCAAATACATTCAATAAGGAATGAAAAGGGCAAAATCACTACAGATCCCACTGAAACTCAGAAGATCATCAGTGCCTACTTCAAAAACCTTTACTTTCACAGGATGGATAAAACAGAAGAAATGGACAGATTCCTAGATAGACAGACAGATGATAGATAGATAGATAGATAGATAGATAGATGATAGATATTCAAAAATGAATTAAGATATAAAAATTATGAATAAGCCAATATGTCAATTAAACTGAAAACTGTATGAAAAACTTCAAAAAAAAAAAAAAAAAAAAGAAAACCACAGATCCTGCTGGATACACAGATGAATTCTAAAAGAAATTTAGGGAAGATTCAATGCCAATTCTTCTCAAATTCCTCAATAAAATTGAAAGAGAAGCAAATCTCCCAAACTCATTCCTGGCAACAAGTATTACTCTGATACCAAAACCCAAGAAAGCCCCAACCAGCTAAGAGAAAAACAGGCCAACTTCCTAATGAACATAGATGCAAAAATCCTAAAAAAAAAAAAAAAAAAAAAAAAAAAAAAAAAAAAAAAAAAAAAAAAAAAAAAAAAAAAAAAAAAAAAAAAAAAAAAAAAAAAAAAAAAAAAAAAAAAAAAAAAAAAAAAAAAAAAAAAAAAAAAAAAAAAAAAAAAAAAAAAAAAAAAAAAAAAAAAAAAAACAGAAAAATATCAAGACAATCACACAACATGACAAATTGGGATTTATCCCCAGGAATTCAGGGATGTTTCAATATATGCAAATCTAAAAATGTAACATACATCCATAGAGCCAAAGAAAAAAATAATGTCTCAACAGACTCAGAAAAAAAAGAACAGACTTAGAAAAAACTTTTGATAAAGTCCAACACTCATTCATGACAACAACTCTACAGAAAATCAGAATAGATTGTCTTTACCTCAATCTGACAAAAGCTGTCAATGACAAACTAATAGAAAATATCACATTAAGTAGACAAAAACTGAATGCTTTCACTTTCACAAGAATGTCTACTGTCACTGACATCACTTCTCATCTTCAGTATAGTTGTAGAAACACTAAAATTACAGAAGAAAGAAAGAAAAGGAATAAAAATTGAAAAAGAAGTGAAATTAGCATTATTCACAGATCTGATATTCTACATAGTACACTCAAAAAATCCACCAAAAGACTTGCAGACTTAATAACCAGATTCAGTAGCATAGCAGGATACAAAGTCAACACTCAAAGAGCAAGAGAATTTTTGTACACAAACAACAAACACACAGAGAGAAATAGGGAAACCATGCCTTTCACAATAACATCAAAAAGTGAAATATCTTTGAATAAATATAATAAAGAAAGAAAAAGATCTATACATTGAAAATTAGTGCTCTGAAAAAAAAGATTGAAGAGGATTTCATAAAATTGAAAGATAGTCCTTGCTCATGGATAGGAAAAACCAACATTGTGCAAATGGCCATACTCCCAAAATTGTTATTCATGTTTAGTTCAGTCCCAATGACAACATCATTAGTATACCTCACATATCTAGAGAAAACATTCCTAATATTCATCTGGACCAAAGAGATCTAGAATAACAAAAGCAATCCTAGGCAACAAAGGAAAGTCAGGAGGCATTGTAATCTCTGATTTGAAATTATACTACAAAGCTGCTCTGATAAAATCAGCATGGCACTGGCAAAAAAGAAAGACCTGAACATCAATGGAACTGATAAGAATATACAAACACAACTACAAATACACTCAGCTACTTATCTTTGACCAAGGGCCAAACATGTTCAATGGAAGAAAGTCTTTAATGGTGCTGGAAAAACAGGCTGTCCATAAACCACAAGCTAAAATTAGACCCACATCTATTCACCAGGCACTAAACTACAGTCAAAATGGGCCAAAATTTAAATATTAAAATAAAACACTAAATCTTTTGGAGGCAAAAGTAGGTAGAAATCTTAAAGACATCTTGAAGAACTCTCTGTTGGAGGAGAGTTCATGAACAAAAAAACAAACAAAATCCAAAACCAAAAGGAGAAATACTTCCAAGAATCAAAAACTGAGATTTCACCTTTTTAAAAAAGTTTTTGCACATCAAAAGAAATCACCAAGAGAGTTAAAAGAAAATACATGAATTGGGAAAAGAATCATAGCTGACTGTCCCTGAAACAAAGGGCTTCTATCTAGAACATACGAACACTTTTTTAAAAATCAGGTCCCCAAAATTCAAAGACCAAAACCAAAAATGGGAATATGAGATGAATACACTGTACTCAAAGGAAGAAAAACAAATGACACATAAATAAATGAAAAAGTGTTCAATGTCACTGGCCATTTGAGAAATGAAAATTAAAACAACACTGAAATTTCATCTCAACCCAGGAAAAAAGGGCTATCATCAAGAGATTAGCCAGTAATAAGACCTGGAGGGTCTGTGGGGAAAAGGAACGTTCTCCACTGTGGTGCGAGTGTAGACTGGTGCATCCACTATGGAAATCAGTGCAGAGATTCCTCAAGAAGCTGGGACTGGCAGCCACATTCAAGCCGGCCACTCTCCTCTTGGGTATTCTTACAGATCTGAAAACATCACACCATAGTGATACATGGGCCTCATGTTCATAGCAACGCAATTTGTCATAGCTAAGCTGTGGAAACAACTCAAATGCTGATCAAGCGAGGGATGGATAAGACATATGCACTATTTTTACACAAATGAGTATTACTGAACTACAAAAAAAAAAAGATAATCTCAAGGTTTCTATATGTAAATGGATGCAAAGAGAGACCAGACTTGTAAGTGAAATAAATTAGACCAGCATGTGTGAACATCATGTTGTCTCCCGAACATAAGAACCTGAAAGAGTAAAGAGGATTTGGAAGGCACAGTGGATACTGTGAAAGGGAAAGAACCTGGTCAAAGGGAAGGAACAACTGCGATGAGGGAAAGGAGAAAAGAAAGAAGCAAAGGAAAAAGTAATATCCATGTATATACACAGGATAGCTTGGATAACTGTACTGCTGATTGATGCTGGTCCATTGAAAGGAGCAGTTAATGCTTAACATTTTTCCTCTCTCATTTTTATTTATTTATTTATTTATTTATTTATTTATTTATTTATTTGGCAGAACTGGGGATTGAATTCCGGCCCTTAGCACTTGCCACAGAAGCGTTTATTCTACTGAGCTATCTCCCTGCTCCCCTCATTTTTAATATTTTGAACAATTTTACATGCTTATATCTGGTAATCTGAACAACTAATTTGAAAACAACAATATGCAAAATGACAACCACTGTTAAATTCCTATCATTTGGGGTTTTTTTACTATTTTTTATTCTCTGTAATATATATATATAATATATATATATTATATTAATATATATATATATATATAATATATATATATTAAGGGCATAGACTAGAATCAGCTTAATTTCAGCTGAACAAAATGTAAATTCTCTCAACTTAGGGATGGATGAAATGCCTTGCAGCGAGGGAAGCACCATTCATTTTAAGGGTAAGAAGACCAAGAAGACATTGTGACTGAATTTCAAAATTAAAAAATATATATATTCGGTATGATCTTATCCAAGCCCTGTATTCTAGAGAATGAGAACACCGAGGCCCACAGGTGTGATATGGTATGGCTTGCTCAAGGAGCTGCGTGCACGAGTCCAGGATCAAGGCCAAACTCTTGATCAGAGCCTGATGTGCTCGCTTGGCAGGACTGTAGCACTGGGGAGCCACGCTAGGCCAGAGCCAGGCATCACTGGAGTCTCTTCAGGCCACAGATGGTCAGGGGCCGTGGGACGCTGATCGAGAAGTACAGAAAATCCAAATCAATTTCTGAAAACAACAAAGGCTCCAATGGGTAAATTCTCCTTCTTTATACAGAGGAATGACTGCAGATTTTAGGTAGGAGATGGAGAATCTGAGTAACACAAATAATAAAAACAAATAACCCTTCTTGCAGGCCCTGAATTGGTGGAAGCAATATTTGGTTTGCAAAGCGCGTCAGTGCCCAGCTTCTATGTTGTTGCGCACATCGAGGCCTGAACGTTGTTTTCACTGACGCCCACTTGTTTCCCTCACTCCAGCTCATGGACCACAGCCACTTCTTGGAAAGAAACTGTGTGGCCTTATCCTAGCAGACAACAGAAATAAATACAGTGAATTTCTTATTATTGCAAGGGGTAAAGCATCCGCAGGAAATTCGCAAAACACAATTTTCATAATCTTCAGAATAAAACACATGTGTGTTGTTATGTTTTAATCAGGTTTGAAGGAACAAAACATTTACTTGGTTTTTAAATTTTTTATTAATGTATGTTTGTGACACATAAGTACATTTGTGGTGAGGAACCGGCACAGATGCGCGTTGCGTCATGCGCGTGGCAGCTCGGCCCTCTTCAAACACACACACACACACACACACACCCGCCCATTGCTCTAAGGCCCAGAGCCCTGACTGCCTCCCTATTTCCTGAATGCTTTTCCTCATGTTACTCTTTGTTTATACTTTGGGCTTTTAAAAGGACTTATTTATTTATTTTATTTATTTTATTTAGCATGGTAGGTTCAAGGTGCATCTATTTTTCTAAAAAGATGTAAACTGAAATATTGACTATACCTTATATGTAGGCTATTTCGTATATATTGGTTTTAGGCATTTCTTTTTTATATTTCTCATAAATTATAAAGACAATAGATAAAATTCAAAATAAAGCTATCAATGACATTTTTAACTCTTCTCATTTCATCCCTATTTAATTTCACGACACTAGCAGGAGATTTTCACCTGGAACTATTAATGAATATTTTAGCTTGAATGTAAAAATGCTGTGACCTCCATTCCCTTAACATTCTGTTCCTTGACCTAGCAAGAAAATTCAAGGTTGGGCTGCAATTCTCCATGCAGATGAGTCTTAGAAAGAAACAATTTCTCCCAGAACAATAGAAAGAAATGGCTTTGAATACAGTGTATTACATGTTCTTTTATTTTTTCTACTAATGATTCCATACATCTTTGGCTCCATTACTTTAGAATAAATGAATAAAGGCCTCACAAGATAACTTCATTTCTTTGGGCTTTCAGAGAAAAAAAAATTCTTTTTCTCTTTTCCAATCTAAAATCAGCTCCTCTGTTTTCAAAAATGATACTCGTTCCCCAGGTCACAAGGTCAGTGCTCAGGACAGTGACAGAAGCAGTCTTGCTTGGCTGTGCAGACGGCACACGGTGTAGTGGTCTCCCAGGCTCCACTCGGGACCTGTCTCTCTTGTGCACCCTCTGTGTGCAGGGCTCCGGCTCCCCACATTTCCTAGGCAGTAAGCTGCTCCTTCCCACGCTGGGATCTTTGACTGTTCTGATTCCTTCTTCTACCATTTCTCCATGCCTAGCGCTGAAGCAAATAAATCTTCCTTGACCCCACACTTTGCCCTATCTTCTATCCCCCTCAGACTGTGCCTTTTGCCAGCCATGATTCGTGAACTTCTGTGGGGGCTCCATTCTGCCTGCTGCCACCATCCTCCACATACTGACGTCATGCCTTTCCCACTATTATGCTTTATGTCTAGTTGTCCCCCAAAAGCTTCACATAGTCATGGGATGGCTTCCAGCACTTGTGACTAATTCATGACCACATTCTGGAATTATGCAAGTGTGTGCTACCCTTGGCCTGAAGCAGATAATATCCATACAAATAGGAGGGGAGAGAGGCAGGCTAGCTGAAGCAGCCACTGCTCCTCCCTTTGCTCTTTTCTGCCACCATGAACTGCTGCCCTCTGCCATGTGCCACTCTGCCTAGGAGCCAGCTGAGTATGGACTGAAGCCCTCATAGGCTATGAGCTAAATAAATCTTCCCTTCCTTCATTTTGAGTGTTGGGTATTTTGTCCCAGCAATGAGAGGAAAGTAACTGGGACACCCACCCAGCCCCATAGTACAGCGAATGAACTGCAGCCTTACATCATCTCCCAGGACCTGGCGTCCAGCACTTTGCCCTTCTTCCAGGGCCTTGCTTGGCCTTATTCTCCTCTGGCATCTCCCCTGCCCCATCTTCCTGTCTCACTGAGCTCCTCAAGCTGTTGCTCACATCACCTCCAGAAGACTGACTGCAGCTTTTACAGAGAAGACAGAGAATTTGAGTACCACACATAATAAAAACTAAGTCACTCTTCTTGCAGGCCCTGAATTGATGGAAACACCATTTGTCTGGCAAGGGCATTTATTCTGTGAACAGTGTTCTCAGTCACGGCACTAATTCTCCAGCTCCGACCTTCTAGGCTGAGCTTTGCACCTTTATACCTAGCTGCACATACAATTGGATTTTCTCCATATTCTGTGTGAAGAAAATGTTTGTGATTCCCCTACCTTGGCCCTCTTCTGATATTCTGCATTTCCATGACTAACATCACCAGCTTCTGTGACTCACACCTGGCAGGCCCCTCCTCCCTCACATACCTCTACCAAACTGATCCCATGTCCCTTTCAGTTCTGGCTTCCTATCTGTTTTAATGCGAACCTAATCACTTGCTTGGCTTGTCATAAAATCTTTCTCACCTTCCCTACCTTCCTTTTCTCTCCTCTCTCTGAGCTTCTTTTACATCAAAGTCCCTTCTTCAATATCAGCCACACCTGCCTAACACAAGACTTCTCGGACCTAGCAGAGTGTCCTGTAGAGGCCCCTGGGCTTCCAGTTGGGGCTCTTCTCCCTAACAGCCATCCACAGGGTCCTTCTGTGTGACCAGCTGTTACTTGCTCACTGCAACTTCCCAACAAGCATGTCTGCCCTTGCCACTGCAAATGTGAGATTCCTTAGGTATGATACATCCGTGATGCATGTGTTCGCAGACTCAGGCAGTGGCCGCTCCTGGGCCTATTCCTAATTCCTGCTGCACTTTAAAATCTAGCTCAAGATTGTTTTCGTCCCCATATACATCGCTGACCCTAAATGTGATCAGCCTTCCCCTGTCAGTTCTTATGTGTATCACTCTCCTGGCACTTCTCAGGTTGGCCTTTAATTGCTTCTTGCCCTGCATGTGTGCAGGCAGCAAGGCAAGACTTGGCACACTGGAAGGGCCCGAAGAGTGTGTTCAGACTGCATAAACCTTCTGGAGCCTGTTCAGCTGCTCACAGACTGCATCCAAATGAATGGGTATGGTGTTGCCTGATATGACTTTATTTATGGGCACTTAAGTTTCAATTCAATATCAGTGGCACATGTCACAGAATAGTAATCTTCTCTTGAAGTTCTTTCAGCCAGTTAAAAAAGCAAAACTGGGGCTGGGGAGATAGCTCAGAGCACTTGCCTGGCAAGTGCAGAGTTCTGAGTTCAATCGCTGGTACCCCCCCCACACAATGTAAAAACTGTTTTGTGGGTTATAGGTTGTACAAAACCAGGCAATAGGTTGGATCTGTCCCTCGGGACACAGTTTGCCACAGTTTTCCTTTGTTCTGTTTCTAGCTCTATCCTGGGATCCTCGGAGGAAGCAGCATCGGATGCAGGCTTAGTTGGCAACCAGAGCCACCTGACTCCAGCTCGCAGCTGAGGAAGGCAGCTCCAAGTGGTGCAGCTCCGAGGGAGGGCATGAGGTCCACAGAGACAGCAGGAACAGCAATCTCAGAGTGCTGCTCTGCTAATTGTGTGCATGTTTCTCTAAAAAAAAATCTTGAACTTTCCAAGGTCAATTAAGAGGAGGCTGCAATATGTTGGGTCCTCGCCCCAACTTTTGGAAAAACTAAAGAGCCTTGAAGCCCATTCCAGGCCAGCACTAAAGAGTAAATAGCAAAAGCCAAGTATTTTTCTATTTTATTTCCTGGGGTTTTAAAAGCACCAATATCAGTAATAACCAACGAAGAGAATAATCTTTATAGCGGAATTGGTAGACATCAGTATGATTAAGGCCTCCAGAGAAAAGGGATAATGACCTGCTACTTCAGTAGCTTATAAAAGGTAAAGATTTGTTTTTGCTCAAAGTGTTTTGAACTTCAGAGAGGAGCTGCCTCTGCCCCTGAGGCCCAGCCTGGGATGTGCTCCAGGCGTAAGGCACCCCAGAGCAGGCAACAGGTATTTCAGGCTGACCAACAGTATCAGACTCTAAGTTGAGCAGCAGGACTTCTGAGCTTTGAAGCATTCTGACACATTGTGAAATTGAGGAAACTGTGCCGTCTTTAAGCAGTAATTCCGGGGGAGGTAGCCGAGCATGTGCATCTGTCGCGGCCGAAGCTCTGCAAGCCCCAGCATTCTAGTGCCACAGCTCACAGCCCAGAGCCCCACCTGGCGTGAAGTTAAGAAGGAAGCCCCAGAGAGGTCTGGGCACAAGTAGAAGAACGCTCCTGTCCTCCTTAAAACCTGCTGGATGAAGGTCTCGTAAGTAGGCAAGTTGTGGTGCTGAGGAACCAAATTATAGCTCGGGAAATGGAAGTATTTCCTGGAGCACAGTGGCTGACACACTTTTTATGTCTAGAGGGACAAATTATAGTGATATGAAGATTCAAAAAAGAAATACTGAGCTAATCAGCTTCCCCGACTATCATGCCAAACTGTTTAAGTTGAGCTTATTTTTTCTTTTTTCACATGCCTTTTGATTCATGCCAACTTATCCACACCACTGTTCCTACAGAACTTAGAATGAGACAAATACAGCAGCACCAACTCCTACAGCGCACCTTACCCCACAACCCAATGTATGAGCTGCGAACCCTCAAGCAGTCACTTCCACACCCACTGTACACACCAGTGTACTGACCTGGTGCCTTTCAAACTTTACTTTACTGAGTGAACCAGGTCCCTCAGATTCCAAGCTGGATGGAAGCAGGGTGATTGGGTGGGGGAAGATGAGGAGGAGGTGGGATCTGGGATCCCAGCGTATTGTGAATTTTAAAAATCTACTTTGCCTCTGTGGGAGGGTGTTTTGGATGAACAGTGCTGAGAATTTGAATTGAGTAGGCCTGCCCTGCTTGGTGCCCCAGAAATGATGTTTGAAAGATGCTGCTGACTGGCCTCTGTCATCTCCATTTCTCATAGAGAAAGGATCTTCAATGTCTAGGTGACCTGTGTCACTCCATGCTGGATTGTGGTGGTCCCACCTCTCCTCCAGGAGGCCTACAAAGGACAGGACCCAGACATCCCCAGGCACTCTGTGCAGGGCAGTCCTCCATGAGGGTCTGTCTACTCTCCTGGAAATTTTACACTATTTGCTTGGAAGTATTTGATGCATTTTATAGTAATCCATCAATATCTTCCAGCTCAACAATGTGATTTGTGGACAGCACAAGAAATATGTATATCACATAGCTCACTCCCAGTTGCTCTAAGCACGCACCTAGATGGACCACCTCATGTGTCCAGGAGCCAGAAAGCTTCAGATGGTCTCGGAAAGCACTTCTCTATTTCTTTCTGCTTAAAATTACAGCATAGCTCAATCTCCAATGCTAAATTCTTCCTTCCTGGTAGAATTTTTTTCATCTAAAATACTTTAAGAAATATTGTAGCTTCTGAATCATGCTGAGTGGTGCCAAAAGCCATGAAAAATGTGATGAAAAGAGAGCTTAAATTATTGCAATATAGTGAGGTTTCATTTTCCATAGCAGTAAATTTACTTTCTTAATTATGTTTTGCTTATGCTCGCTGATTTATACTTACTGAAAGAAAGATAACCCAGTGAACAAATTTAAGAAGGAATATCTTGTCATTAAAAAGACGAGTACTGGGAACTTACTTATGGTAACCAAGTTTCATGATCCTGAAATATTTTGTCAAAATGCTTCATATTAACTCATCAAATATCACCAGGGTTTGAAAATTTAGTTTTAAAATTTCACGACCAAAAACTGTTAAATCTTGGGTTACCTTTAACTTCCCTACTTAGAAAAAATTAGCATTATGAAGCAATATCAAAAGACTTGACTTTTTAAAATATAAATATACATCTAATATAATCCATTAATGATTGTAGACATCACTGTAATTATTACTCTCTGACATTACATAATAAAATGTGAACCTATTACCAGTTGGCAATGCTGAACACTTTTCTTGCATGCACCCAAGGAAATTTAGCTAGATAACTAATCAACTATGAACAATATATAAGAATTTGTGAACAGTTAAGTAATTCTTTCAATTGAAAACAGAGGAAATAAAAGGCATGATCTGCTGAAGAAGCACTTTTTAGTAATGTCTTGACTATAACTCTAACAACTGAGAAGAAAACATGTTGATCTTGTTCTTATTCTGGTACCTCATCATTTGTTTATTTTAGAACTCCCTGGTCTTTATAGCTTTCAAAAGCAAGGCAGTATAAACAATCGTATTATACTTATCTCATTATTTCAAAAGGGATCTGTGGGATGTTTATAGTTCCCAGTGGGTATACCTATGTGTTTGCATATGTATATATGTATCTATAGCTTCTCCATTCTGCATGATTCTTCTTTAATTTGAGGAGCAAAACAATATGGAAAACTGAAAATAACAAATCAGTATTTTTCCTTCTAATCCAAGTGAGTGAGGCCATTTTTCTTAAGACAATATCAGGAAACACATTCCATGCTAAAATGACCAAGAAGTGAAATTTCCTTAGTATTAAATATCACAGAAGACACTGACCCCAGAGATCCTCTGCGTTGGGGGGAATGTCTTACAGGCAGTGAGCCTGAATCTCCAATCACTGCTTCTGGATGTCATCTTTAGAAGGAATATGCAGATGTGCCGGGACAGCCAGGCTGGCCTGTCTCTGCATGTCACACCCCAATACCCCAAGACTCTGGGCAGGGCGACCTGCCCAGCAGCATGATACAGTCATGCCATCCCTATTTTCTGTGCTAAAATGTGTCACATCACCTTATAGAACTGATTTTAAGAAAACCACTCTAGCAATGTTCAGTGTAGCTAAAAACACCAAATGCAATGTCAGAAAGTGACAAGCACTTGTGGTTGGCAAAGTGGAGGAAATTAAGAACACTTATGTATTTGAAGGAAGTATAAATAGGGAAGTCTTTTTAGAGGGAAATGCAAGAGGACCCGTTGAAATTTAACTCATGGTTATTACTCTGAGTAGGTCCAGACTTTTGACATCTCAGAATCTTGCATACAGACATACATAAAACAGATGCCTTTTATAGCACTGTCCCTAATGGCACAAATGGGTAACAACCTAAATATCAATCAGTAGATGAAAGGTTAAATAAATCATGTCATGTCTGTTGGAACACCTCTTTAGTTGTCTCACTGTTGAATGGAAATGACTATTTTCTCAACAATGCATGTAGCATGATCCCATTCATATGAAAAAACATGCACCTAGATATACGTAAACTGAGCAGAAGAGGTCCAGGGGACATATATTATGATGTTGAAAAGCGAAATTCTTGCCAAGGGTGTGGTGTAACAGAAAGGGTAGTGTGAATAGAGCAGTGTTTTTATAAATTTATAGATTTCAGGATTACAAGAAGTATGTTATAGGTATATAGCTTGACAACTAGATATTGTTTAAAATAATAAAAGTAATATGGAAAAACACTATAATCATAACCAGTTCCATTTCACAGCATCCTAGGGAGAACAACACCCCTCCCAGACAGATTTACCCCAGTGTACAATAGCAATGAGACTGGACCCAGGAAACGAGAGCTCCAGACCAAGGTCCATACACCTGGAAGGGTTTTCAGCTGGCTGCTCCCATAAGGCTTCTGTTCACCAGCTGCACTATCCAACCCCGCAGGGCCTCAGGAGCTGTGCTTATCTTTAGACCCAAGTGAACAACATGAGTCCCTGTCTCTCGATAGCCATTTCCGAGGCCCTCAAGTGTGCGTCATGAACAAACGTGTTCCTGGCAGCACGAGCTTCTGCTGCCCAAGCCTCCTCCCGCAGGCTCGCCCTTCCTTTCCAAGGTTGCTAGTCTTCCCCTGTCCACAGTGAAGATCCTCTGGGGAAGAGCCAACATGAGCCTGCTAGGCTTCTCCTCCAACCAGTGCCGCTGACTGCAGCATCTCACATGCTTGAATCATTTGTATTAGTTTGCATTCATTTCCCTGGCAGCAATCAGTCTGAATGTCACCCACTTAAATATTTAAAAGACCTTCCCCAATAGCTATCTGTCTTCATATTCCAATGTCCTTAAAATGGGTAGGACCTATATAATAAGTGTAGACTGAAAACTGAATTTACATTTTACCCATAGAAGTCTTCTAAAAAGTTCAATAACCGAAAAGAGGCACCGGTCACATGTTGCTCCTGTGCCTTTCCATCCACCTCCCCGCAGCTGCCCTCTCCCCTACTCTGCAGTTCATCCTTTTGACACCGCCACATCATTCATCTCTCTTAGAACAGGGTTAGTTCTTTTGTCATTCAAGTATACACAGACAAGAAGACCTTGTTAATGGAGTCCATTCGCATTTAACATTCCACCGTCTAGCACTTATGTTGTCCAATACAGTAGCCACAATCCATCTACAGCAACCTGAGCTAAATTTAAATTAGTTCAGTAGAATAAATGCCTACCTGGCAAGTGCAGGGCCCTTAATTCAATCCCCGGTACCACAAAATATAAAAATAAAAATAAATTAATTAATTCAAATAAAATCAAACTTGAATTTTAATTTTTTTTTTTACTCTCATTTGCCATATTTCAAATTCTCATCAGCCAAACTTAGCTATGGCATTGGACAATGCAGATAGAGAACATTTTCATCATACAGAAATATTTATTGATCTTGATGTTTTAATGATACTCGTACCTAGCTTCTTGGGAGAACTTAAAAACAATATCCAGGAAAAAAAAGAACTGAAGAAAAAGAATTATTAACTAAGAGTATGTGGAAACAAAAAACTAATTCACTGTGTGGGGAAACAAATTTTGCCCGGGAAATATTCTACAAATCTTTAAAATTCTACTTAACAATGCAGTTTCTTCTGATCTATTAAATGCACTGGTTGCATTATAACATACTTGGACTCTGGGATGATTAGCCTTGGATTTTCAAAGACAATTTTGAGTCATCACTGTGTTTTTCTCATCTAAGTGTATAACCAAGTTTTAAAAGCTTGTAGGAATAGTTTCAACTGATTCAAAGCCCCTTGAACAGGGACCAACCTCACATCCCCGAGGGGTGGACAGAGGTCCACTTGCCCTTTTGTCTAGGCATCTGGGCTGTCACTTCTGCATAAAATCTGTGAGAACACTTCTCCTCCAAGCAACTCTCCAGGGTTGATTTCTCCCCGTATTGTCCAGTGAGCAGCTCCTGTGCATTCTTTCATGCATACCCCTTGCTTTCTGTCGACCTACTCACATGGCCATCTTCCCTGTCAAACTAGATAACAACTGGCATGAGGGATTCTCTGCTGATTTATTAAATTAATTCTGAAGTGGCTCTGCAAGGGAGTGTGTGTGTAGAGTAAACTATGCATGCATTTGAAGAGGTGGAGGGAAAGACACATTTCTGAGGGCAAGCAAGGAACTTTACATAAAGTACTTCAAAACAATAAACTTTGGCCACAAAGTACTAAAAATCAAGCTTCAGTAACAAGGGTGTCCAAGATGAAATAGGGGCACTGAGGGCAGGAATTCTTTAGATGTGCTTTCCACATGGAGTTGCAAGGCTGCATCTCTGACAGAGCCATCTGTGGTGTGCCTTGCTACCCAGCCTAAGTACAAGGACCTTCCACAATTGTCTAGCATCACTTACTCTAGGTTATAGTTTTTGCAGTGACTCCAGTTCAATTGTAAGAATATGCATGTCCCCAAGGGATAAGGTATGCCTTTGGGGAGGGAAAATTACTGACTTATTGGTATTCCTAACAGGCAGCACTGTGTTGACCATATGCAATGTTCCTGATAAGCGTTTATTAAACTGACCTCAGCAAATTGGACTCAATGTTGTAAAGTTGCTTTTCACTCAGACTCCAGCTCTAAGTCTTCTGGGCAGTGTTAGGACTAAGTCAGTGACATTTTTGTTGTTGTCTTCATTTGGCTAACAGATATTTTAACTAATTTGAAATGCTAGCTGAGGCTAATGCTGGCTATACTCTTAATGGCTATTGCTTTCTTTAGTATAGAAGTTTTCTAATTTCTTGGAGAAAAACTAAGATAGTCACTGATCTAAAACAAAAAAAACCCTTAGATTCACCAGTGAAATGATTTTTATTCTGAATTTTTAGCAGTTTTTCAAAATACACAAGGAGATCACTGAAGGATGAAATTTTCACTTTATGAACCAAAGATAGTACAAATACTATCAATATTTAAAAACACAGGGCAGGCCAAATAGCTCAGTGGATTAAAGCGCCTGCAAACAGGTGCAGGGGCAAAGGGTTCTATCCCTGGGCTTGCTGTGCCGGCCCCGCCCTGGAGCGTGCTGAGATGAGGATTGAGATTGGGCGTGGTGGTGCACACCTGTAATCCAAGCTCCTGGGAGGCTGTAAACAGGTAGATCACTAGAAGTCCGTCTAGTAGTAAGACCCTGAACACCCTGTAGACCCTTCCTTAAAATACAAAGAAATAAAAACCACAGGCAACAATTTACTTTCCAAAATATCTCCAGAAAAATGCAGCCATCTTTCTTTCCAAGAAATTTGACTTTAAAAAATAGGCAAATGCTTACATTTTTTAAAGAAAATAAAAAATAATAAAAATAAAACCCCAAATATTAGAAATTATATAGAATTCCACTAAACAAAATGGTAGGAATTCAACAATTGTTGTTTCATTTCATGTTGTTGTCCTCAAATTAGTTCAGATTACCAGATATAAGCATGCAAAATTGACCGAAAAATTAAAAAGGAAAAAAAAATTCAAGCATTAATTCCTCCTTTCAATAGACCAGCACAAATCAGCAGTGCTGTGTACCGATATATGTATCTCTTTTTCCCTTCCTTCTTTCTTTTATCCTTTGCTTCATCCCAGTTGTTTCTTCCATTTGAACAGTTTCTTTCCCTTTCACAGTACCTATTGTATCTTTCAGATCTTATTTATTCTTTCAGGTTCTTACACCAGGGAGACAATACTATATTTGCCCATGTGGATCTGATCTATTTCACTTACGAATGTGGTCTCTAGTAGTATAAAGAAGCCCAAATAGGTCATGTTATACTAAATGGTCATTAGTTCTTATGAGGAGGCTCTTGAAAGCAGGTTCTAATAATCTTCATTAAAATGCTGGCCATAACAAGTAAGTCAGACTATCATAGCAGCAGTGATGCAAGTTTTGAAATTCAAGAAAATGATTTTCTAATTAGAAAGCATGTAGTCTTTCTGAGTATTACAATGATGTCAAGAAAGTCAACTGAATTTTTCCTGCCTAGTTGAACTGGAAGTCTAAATTTTTCTTTTTCACATTTCTCTAATTTTATTGAAAAAAAATTTTAAGGTTTTTTTTTTGTATACAGGGACTCAATGATCCTCCAAAGAAAAACATTTTTTAAAGATTTCTTTCTTTATTTGATACAGGTCTTTTTATTTATTATTATTATTATTTATTATTATTATTATTATTATTATTATTATTATTATTATTATTATTATTATTTGTGGAACCAGGGATTGAACTCAGGCCCCTTCGCTTGCCAGGGAAGCACTGATTCCACTGACCCATCTCCTCACCTGGTACAGGTCTTACTAGCCAGCTTGGATTCATAGTGATCCTCCTGTCTCAGCCTCCCCAGCACTGAGATTACAGGAGTGTGCCACTATGCCCAGTCTTCGTGGCAGGCTGGTGCTGGGATGGCATGGCATGTGGTACTGGGGATCAAACCTGGGTTCTTGTGCTTGCCAGGTAGGCACTTAGACCACTGAGCCATCTCCCTGGCCCTGAAAAATTATTTTTAAACTATACATAGAAATACAAAAATTATACATATTAGTGAGGTACCACGTACTGAAGCTATACAATTATTCACTGTGTAATGCCTAAATCTATCTCCTCCAATATTTACCATTTATATATGGCAAAAGCCTATGAAATTGTTTCCCCTAGCTTCCTGAAATGCTCCCATTTTAATATCAATAGAGTGCTACATAATATTCAAGTTGAAGAATGAACACAATCTTCAATTTGTAGAACAGTTTTGTGATTTTTCCTTATTCTCTGAAGACTAAATTCAGTAGAATTTCCAAATGTTTGGAAATGCATTATCACATTTAATGCAAAGTGTTCAAGTAGATGTTTAGCACAATTATTCAGGAAATCGCTGCACAGTTTACATATTATTCATGATATTCCCACTTGCCTTTTTTTTTTCTTTTCAGCCTGAAATATGATTGTTTTCTTTCCAAATAGTCTTGCATTGGTGAGAGGAAGGAAATTTTTAAAAAATGGTAAGTCAGATTAATCATTTATAGATGTAGTTGTTTCCTTTTTAAATAGATGTTGTTCTTTTGAAAAAAATAGTTGAAATTGCTAGTTAAACTAAGGCTCTGGTAAATATACATATTAGATTAAATGACATAAAGTTATTTCAATGTTTCTGACTTGTTCAAACATATTGGATCGGCCATTACTAATTAGTGTTTGTTGAGGCTGGAGAGATAGTTTGGACCTAGGTTCAATCCCTGATACTGCATGCTGTGCCGGCCCTGGAACCACATATGGTGGGGCACACCTGTAATCCCAGCACTAAGGGAGGCTGAGACATGAGAATCACTACAAGTCCAAACTGGGTAGGAAGACCCTGTATCCAATAACTAAATAAATGAATAGTCTAATCAGTGTTTCCTTCATTTAGACCTGCACAGTAGGAACTGCTATCCCCATTTGAACAGCAAAAGGACAAGCATGTAGCAAGGTGAGGGGGACCTATGCTAGCAGATCTGGGCTGGATCCCAGCCACAAAGCCCCACACTGGACATCCATGCATGGCACAGTGAGGTTCCCAAGCTTCCAGGGGATCGGAACATGATCATGCTATGAGAATAGGAGGCAGAGTCAGTGTCAGTTGGGATGGGGCTAAGAATGGGGGGGTGCTAGGGACATCAACCCTGCCACGGGCCTGCACACCACAGTGCGACAGCCACTGCTTTTAAATTGTGGCTCTTTTCACAGCTCATAAGGCTGTGAACCAGAACAGAGCAGAAAAATCTTCTTTGTGTCCAGGTGTGCAGATCCACCAATGCCTGCCAGACCCTAGAAGTGGCTGCCATCACGGTGGCTGCCTGTGGCACCTCACACCTATCCCACAAATGCATGGCTTGCCCACCATTTTTTCCATGGCATTAGGGAAATGGCAAACTGGTCAAGTGCATCACAGAGTGACCTTTCTGTAGCTATCTTGCAGCAACCTATGTGGGCTAAATGTTTGATACACTTTTGTTTCTAGCCACTGATTCTGTTAAGTGAAACAAAGAGATACAGGTCAGTAAGGAAAATTGTCACCAAGTTCCTAATCCTCCACAAAACCATGTGTGTCTGCACAAAAGGCGAGCCACAACCATAGCATGGGTCTTCTGGTGACTGTCGTCTCCCCGAGTGTGCAGTATTTCCACCTGCACTGATCCATCCTTCCCCAGCTCTGTAAAGGGACACTGGTTTGCTCTCATTCTTTAGAAATGAACGACCTCATAAAACTCACCTCAAATCATTTCTTCAACCTCTACTTTCTTCTAACTGCAAAATATAATGCTTTACATGGGCTTTGTCTGTTACTTTGTCAGGGAGCATCAGACTATACATGCCATTTCCAGTGCTATTTTTTTAAGGGAAAGTATCCTTCTAGCCCCAAATAATTAATTATTTGTAAAACCAAGATAATGTGAACCACAACATTCTAAGTATGTTAGATCCAACTTGTGAGAAGGAAATCGCTGAAAAAAATGGATTACTGGAAGTTCATACATGCTTAGCATCGTGGTCTTACCTATGCACACTAGGTCCATAAAACCATACATTCCATAGCAGATCTGAAAAAGGATGTCCTTCCTCTGCCACACCGCATAGGGGCTGAAGGCTGACCAGAGGAGCCAAGTCACACTCGCTACCAAGAACAGGGATCCTAGGATTACAGCAATCATCTGAACTTTCTCAACCAGTGTTATAGAAATGCTTTGCCACTAAAAGAAAAACAGAGGCATGTAAGGAAAAGGCGCCATGTATAATCCCCAAAGGAAAAAAAGAAACAGTTTCAGCCCCGTGATTCTCTCCATAGCGTCAGGCCCCTCGCAATCTGATCAGCACCCAAAGGAATATTTCTACCTCATGCAAACTATCAAAGGTAGACAAGCAGATAAAGATTAATAAATCGCCTTCATGTTATTTTTTTGCAGTAATTCACCATTCTGCCAGTTTGGTCTAGTTTTACTCCAAATAATACTGAATGTAAATGGCCGAGGAACACTTCATACTGGAGAATCACACTGTTATCTGACATGCATGCATGAAATTAAATACAGTCTGACAACACATGGCCAGGACTCCTCTATCGGGCATTTATTTTGTTCTTAATCCATTTGGTTCCTAAAAAGGGGGAAAGTTGTCTCTTGTTTTAGCAGAAATATGTGGAACTACAAAGCAAAATAAGTAAGTTATATATGAATAGCAGTGGAAAAATCATTCAAGAAAACAACACTAGAATAATCATAAGGAAACTATAAAATTAGACATTACTGTTACCGGTACATTTCATATGCTTAAATGCTACTTAGGTTTTGTAATCTAATATATAGGTACTTTTGTCAAGATTTAGAATTTGTACATAAATGGATTATCTTAGAAACTCATGAACTTATATTGGCACACACTGTTCAACGATGAAAACAATTTGGTGTCCTAACATGGTCAAAAGTCCTGCACGGTACTATCAAACAGAGAGGACTAGCCATGTTCTTGCTTTCTCCTGCTTAAAACAGAAGCACACTAGCATTGTTGGAGTTTGCCAGGAAGCAGAGCAGTGCAGAAGGCCCACACAGTCCCAGTGGGAGGGGGGCTCCTGGCGCAGCGGGTACTGCCAAGAGAAGCTCTAAGCAGGTTCAAATGCCCTTTTGAAAATGAGCTTTACCACTCAGTATATAACGGATGGATCTGAAAATTCCTTAAAAGTCTTACTTACCTTAAGTCTGAATATATATATATATATCCCCTTGGTAATATATCTATAACTTCCCTCCCCTCCTCATTGTGTATCTGTCTGTCTGTCTATTTCTCCTCTTCTCTTTCTCTCTCACACACAGAACTCATAAATTCATATACTACTTATATTTTAAATCCAGATTTAATCATCTGGATTATTCTGGCCCACTAATATGTATTACTAAGTTCTATATTTGTTACAGATTAAAGCCAATATACATTTGAAATACTTCTTACTCTAAAGTCATTTAAATGTTTACTTTCAAAAACAGAAACAGTGACAGTTGTCTGCTGTATGAAATACATTACTGCTCAATTTAGCGTGAACATTTATTTAATGAAAAATAGTTCTTGTTTTCACAATTCTGAATAAACTAGTTGAAATTATTTTACCATTATAAGTGAATCTATATTTTGACATATATATATTTTAGATAGATTTTTGAAGGCTTGTTTCCCTTAGTTTCCTGACATATTTTTAATAAATTTATCCCAAGTTTATCCCACATTTGAATTGTAAAGCAATTTAAATCTGGGGATTCCTAAGCAAATGCGTGATGTCAGCATCCCTTAATCGGGTTTAGTTTTGATGCTCAATAAAATCTGCTTTAAGAACAACACGGTAAACAGTATAGAAAGCTACCTACAGCTGGCATCTATTCTGGATGAATACTATCACACTGATGTGCATTTTTTTCTGATCTGCATTATTATAAATTTATTGATCTTTGTGCTTTATCAATGTATTAATCATACCAGAGGGGTGGCAACATCACATAATTTTAAATCTATGAGATAAATGTGTGTGTGTGTGTGTCTTTGTGTGTGTGTGTGTCTGTGTGTATATTTCCAATGGGAGGTCCATGTACTCAAATACACTTGTCTGAATCCTGACAGTCCTTGGGCAATCAGTCAAAAATGAGGAGGACTCATGGAGAGAGGCCTCCACTCAGACCTGCTTCCCTCACCAGTAATCCTTACAACCACCCAGGTTCACTACGCAACTTTAGCGGCTAAGCTTGCACAAGTCATAGTTTGCTTCCTCAGACCCACAAATTGCCTGATTTGAGCCTATCCACATGACAGCTCTGGACAGTGTTGTTCATTCTGGCTAGATGATCAGGACTACAAGGACCATCGGGTGGATGGACGTGGCTCTGGAGCTTCCTAGGACACAGGAAGCACAGTGGCCACTCAGAGCTGGAGGTGCAGGCCACCCCGGCTTCCTGCCCAGCATGCCTCTAACCTGGCAGTGGAGCAGTCCTTCACAAGGAAGGTGAATAAGTGAGGGGCAGTTAGCAGGAGTAAGAAACACAGAAGCATCATGTTTGTCATGTGAGAGAAAGTTGAAAATGTTTTAAAATTCAAATGCTTGGCAGTTTGGAATCAACATATTTAAAAATACATGAAGAACCCAGGTAAGAAGAACAACTCTTAATTCCAGTATATTGGGAAGCTTAATTATTTATTATTACCATAGAAATTATCATTTGTTATAGATATCAGAAATGATTTCAGATGTTGAAAGCTTATTTTCAAAGATGAACAAATTGTACACAACCTATAGTGAATCCCCTGAAATATTTTGGTTATATATCACTCCACTAATAAATGAAAACATCCAAAGCTTTTAAAGTATACATATGTTCTTCGTATACTGATGAACATTAATATTAACTTTATTTAACTGAATAGCTGATGAGGACAAATACTACTAAAACCAAAAATTATTAAACCCAATTATGAATATAAGCTTTGGACACTGATACCTTGGTAATTTCTTTGCCCACTACATATGGTTTTCATATTTCTTTTTTCTTTTTCTTTTTTCAGAACTGGGGATTGAACTCAGGCCCTTGCACTTGCCAGGCAAGTGCTTATTCTACTGAGCCATCTCCCTGGCCCCATCATATTTCTAACAATACACAAAAAAAGAGGGACTGCTCCTTTTCTTTCCCTAGGAAAAAGAACTGCCATATACAGGCTGGTAAGAAACCTAGCCAGGGTCCTGGCCCTTGGAAGGCAGAAATTATCTAGGGCTGTGGCCTCCAGCCTGTGTGAATGGACCAATAGCTTAGACAAGGAAAGCACCTGAGTCCCTTGGGCTCTTCTCTCATAGTATCCAAGGATTAAAGTTTATAAGATCTTTTCAACAAAAATTTTAATAGCAACACATTGTTTCTCTCTGAAGAGATACATCAGAGTATGTGAGCATGTCTGTGCATATATGTATGTGTGTGTATTTTCACTTAACTTTCTTATCAAGTTCAGATAAGAAAGTAATATGACAACAATCAGATTGGTTCTAAATAATTACCACTATTTTATTTCCATAATATTTGAAGATATATGTCCTAAATACAGATAGAAAGATATAACAACAACTGAAAAAGAATTTAGTCAGACAGTTAGGGTAAACTGAACTACATATGTCACAGGGTAACAATCAGCTTCTCTTCTGGAGGGTTAACAACCTAAGTTTGCAGATCAAAAATTGGAGAAATGGAAGGGCTGTAAGGTCAGCCAACATTTTGGCCCTAGCCTTTCAAGGTCAGTGAAGACTCAGGACATATGAGAACCTGTACTGTAACATCATGGAACTCAGTTGTGCCCCAAAGTTTCTGATCAAGGAGATTATGGAGCCACAGAGGAATGTGATGAATGATCTATAGTGTGCCTAAGGAGAGTCACATGGAGAAAATACTTTCTCTCAGGCTTTCACAGAAAGCAAATTGGTCAAGCAATGGCAGTGACTCATCCACATGGTTGACACTGACAAAGGATCTACAAAGTGAAGTACGGGGTTACAGGATAAATCCTGAGGAGACTTGACTGACCTCATCAGACACAAAAGTTACATTTTTTGTTATATAGGTCTTGCTTTATCTCAGTCTTAACAATCCAGCCGAAAAGTGCAAAACTGAGGTATATAAAATAAGGCCATAATAATAAGCTGAGCTGTAAATGGCTCTAGTCAACAACTTCTTCTGATAACCCACTGTTATTGTGGACTGCTGGACTGTGTTGGATTATTTCACTGAATTCAAGCACCTATAACAATTGAATGACAATAGAATACCCATCTTTGATAGGACTAAACAAAAAAGGGGGATACAAAGAAAGAATCATTCTCTGTTTGTATAAACAGTACAGTTAGGATAAATATGCAGTACTTTTGTGAAATTCTATGAGAAGAAACATTTGCACTAATAGTTTTGGGACAGGATATGCTGTCTGCTTCTTGTACTATGGATAACCACTAGGAAGATAATGTAAAAAGTATTAATTATTGAAACTGTACTATAATTCAGCTTTGACAAAAAAAGATAGGTACATAGCTACATTCTCTTAATTCATTGAATAGAGGCATCTTCTCTAATAGTGTTTGTAGATAGAGTATCATGTATACACGTTGTACAACAAAAAGCCACTATGAAAACAATGTGCAATGTATTAATTATTGAATCTGTCTTACTAATTTGATTTGAAACTGTCTCATTGCTATTTGTTCTTCAATAAAATAAAATAAATGTAAAAAAATGAATATATATGTCCTTACATTACTGAAAAACTTGCTTACTTTGATAAAACAAACTATTGCACTTGTAGTTTCTTACCAAAGTGGGACCACAGAGCCACTCTTGTGAAAGTTTACATGTATTTAGTGCACCAACAGAAGTAACTTAATGACAATTTTTAATTTAATAGTAGTTTAATACATATGCATCCATATATACATGCTATTATATATGCATGTTTATACCCAATACATGGTGGGAATTTTTTCTGAGAAGTTACAGATACTAATTCTTTTAACCTCCATAACAAGTGTAATAGGAAATTTTTATCCCTACTTGAGAGATAAGTAAACTTAAGCAGAAAGGCTGAACTACATAACCAGTACAAGAACAGAGACGTGAGTGCAGGTTGAGCACACTCTGGTTCTTGCTCTTCCACGCCAGACCGCAAGTGGCTGCCGGCCTGGATCACCACACACATGATCCCACCGTTATGGCACAATGACATTCTGAGGCCAGAAGCTCCAACTCTCCCTTCTGTGGCCCGTCAGTGCCGTCTACCCAGCCCCCAGCTGCGTGGCCTCGCCAGCCCCATGGCGACTTGCTGGCCTCTGTGTTCCAGGGGAGGGCAGGCTGCACCTAGGCGCCATGAAAAAGGCCAGCACCGGGGTCAGCACATCCTCTGTACCTGGCACCTGCTCGTTTAAGAAGGATTAAAGAAAGCGACTGGAGGAGACTGAGAGGAGGTGCACAGGAAGATCCACTCCAACTCATCTCCGTCTGTCTTTTGCTCTTTGATGTGCCTTGAGCTCATTGCTTGAGCCCCCTGAATGCATGATTCCCCTCTTTTTTCTTATCTGATAGTCTCTTTTCCATTCAGCCGTGGCTGTCCTGCCCCTTCTTCTAAAAAAGCTACCCTCTCGCATCCTTCCACTTTCCTGCGGGGTCCCTATTTCCCCATCCCGAATCCACTGCTTGGCGAGGATCTCTTCCTTGGTCGGATCCCACAGAGCCACGTAGCTCGCCCCAGCTGGGGCTGCCAACTGCAGCATGGCAGAGGCTAATTCCTGGTCCTGCTCATGTGCAGGGCACAGGGGAACGTGCCCAGCAAAGTGTGAAAAGTCTAAAGCGAAATGATTCTCATTCGTTCCCATCACCTGCCTGCCAGCTGCCTGTGTTCTCAAGCTCCATCCTGTCCTTGGGACAGAGAAGTCCTATGCTGGGCAAACTCTCAAGGAAGCCACTTGGAGAGTTCAAACCTCATATCTCTGCTTCTAGAGCCTAAATCTTTCTAAAACATCGTTGTCTGCCCAACTCGTCTCTACTCTCACCCTTCTCCACCACTTAAACAGACACAGATTGTACCTGAAAGAAAAGCAAAATGGGCACAATTATACCTAATAGGAGGTGGTGGTGGGAACAAGAAAGATTCCACTTGTGAAGAAAGCAGCCCAGCAAGGTGCCAATTAAATCTAATCTGCACCTTTTTAAATGGTGTCTCTGAATTCTCCTCCAGTCTGGAAGTTATAGCTTGTTAAATGAGTTCTAAGAGATAGAAGATCTCAAAGAGTTATATATCTTTCATTTTAATGAAAATTTGGAGATAAATTAAGTAAATTCATCAAAAAGTATTTAAAATTCCCTTTATTCACAACTGTTCAGAGAAGCACCAAGGAAGCCCACCAGTTTCAAAAAGACACAGGCAACTGCGGCCAGAATTGATGCATCAGAAGTACTTTCCATGGGAAGTAAGCGAATGCCCAATTATTACTGTAGGTTGCTGGGAAACAAGTATTCCTGCTGTGCTGAAACAGAAATGCTGGGTAAGAGGGTTTAATGTTGCCCTCTGAGAAAGGATGTGATAGAAAGCAAGGAATATTCTTTAAGGAAATGACATGAAGCCAAGCCAAAGTAAGACTCGAAGTCTCTCCCTTGTATAAATCATTGCTAGCCAGTAAGATAAGCCCTTGAGAAAGGTCTGCACACCCTCAGGTCTCGAGGAAGCTGTAGAGAAGAAGAACCTGTCATTTCTTTGTCTGAAAGAGTTAAGGCACCTTCTCAATTTAGAATCCATTTTCCTCCTGGAAAACAGCACATGCTTGGAAGAAAACAGGCTGGACTAAAGAGACAGCAGATCTGCTCAGCGCTCATTAAGGCATCCAGTGCAAAGAGCTGCTTCATCTTTGTTTTTACGAGGCAGGCCAGGTTGAATCATAAGTTAATACATTTGTAGTACCGTGAATTATACTGTGCAGCATGACAGGTGAAATTACGCAGCAGGGTCACAAGAGAGAACACCTGCTTCTGAAGAAGGAGAATCTTCTTCAGAAAAATAAAATGGGCTAAAATCCATTTTCAGCCATCTCTACATGTTGTTTAAATTGTATCCCTCAAGCTGGCATTGAAAATGCTGGCAAAAACATCTCCATCTCAATATGGAATCAAATGAACGTGAAATTACAATGCTTCATTAATTATAAACCCATTCTTGGTAGTTATGTCTATCAAGGCTGCATAATACAAGTGATCTGGTTTGCTGTGGATCCTTTCTGCTGGAAGAGCAACTTCATGAACTCATGAGAGCTGAGACAAAATCATGCAAAAGGACTTTGCTTTGCCTGTGAGAGATGAAATCTAGAAAACCCTAAGAAAATAGTTACAAAACACAGGACCACCTTTTTGAACTGCTTAATAGCAATTGATTAAATGAAAAATGAGGTGCAGTGACTGCCCCTGAGGCTGAAAGAAGTAATTAAGAAAATGCTCTGAATAACTTCATGCTATTTAGTTCAATGGTATAGATGAAATAGGGATTTTCCATGACACACTAACTAAACCTGACTCAAGAAAAAACAGCATGTGAGTAGCTCCACATAAAACAAGTGCAGCATCCTTTGACAAACAGCTGCAGGGTGATTTGACCAAATGTTGGGATTTAAATAAATTAGAGTACCAATCTTATATACACTCTGTCAGAAAATAAATGACAACAGCATTTCTCAACTCATTTATATCAATCAATGTAACTTAATACACTGACAAATTAAAAAAGGATGAAGAGATTTTTCTCATCAACTGTGGTAAAATTATTTAACATTCTCTCATTCACAATGAAAACTAAGACGTGGTGGCGCATGCCTGTAATCCCAGCACTCAGAGGCTGAGGCAGGAGGATTGTTGTGAGTTCGAGACCAGCCTGAGCTACAAAGTGAGCTCGAGGCCAGCCTGAACTGCATAGTGAGACCCTGTCTCAAAAAGACAAAAAAAAAAAAAAAATCACTTATTGCCAGATTCATATTTAACTGTGGGAAAAAAATTGTTTTCTTCCCTCAGTCAGGAACTAATTAAAGTATTCAGCTTTATTACATTTATTCAAGTTTGGAGTGAATGTGCTGGTCCATACAATATAGCAAGAGAAAAAACAGTAAGATCTGAAGACTGTACAGGAAGAAGATAAAGTAGTGTTTATCTGTGGGTGGCATTATCTGTACCGAAATCCTAGGCATGCTACAAGAAAATCTAATAGAATTAATAAATTAAGTTAGCAAAGCCTCAAAACAGAGTGTCAAACAAGTATCTATTATGTTTTATTACAACAGCACAAAATTAGAAAAATGGGGGAAAAGATACATAATTTTACAGGGGCCTGCACAATAGCTCCGTAGACTAAGCACCTGCTTATGTAAGCACAGTGACCAGGCTTAAACCCTGGCACCACATGTCGCATGCTGAGCGGCCCCACCCCCGGCATGCTGAGTGGTGGCACACACCTGTAAACCCAGGGCTGGGGAGACTGAAAACGTGAGGATCACCAGAAGACTGAGCTGTGCAGTGAGACCCTGGACCAAACACATTTTTAAAAAAGTACCTGACAGTATCAGAGAAACAAAGTTTTCTTGGTTTTGTCCACATTTTCCATTTTTCTTATTTTTAATGAGAGAAAAAAATAAAAATGATACAGAATTTTAAAGCAATGCGATAGGAAATTAACAATGGTTATTACATTGCATATTGTTATCCTCAAAGTAGTTGCTCAGATTATCAGATACAGGTATACAAAGCTAATCACATGATAGAAACATGAACTGTTCCTTTCAGTGAACTAAGAGAAATTAGTAGTGCAATTATCTCAGCTATCTTGTGTGTGCATATATAAAGGCAAGATACACACCTTTCTTCCTTTCTTTAAAAATGATCATCAGGGGGTGGGGATGCAGCTCGGAGGTCGAAGCACCTGCCTGACAAGTACAAGGACCTGGATTCAGTGCCATGCTGGGCACAGAATCCCAGGAATGCCAAGCCTGTCACCAAAACCGGATGTGGTGGTGCACACCTACAATCCCAGCATTGGGTAGGCTAAGACAAAAAGATGACTATGAGTCCAAGCTGCATAGTGAGACCCTGTACCAAATGAATAAATGAATGAAAGATTAAAAATAAAATTAAATGGTCATCAGCCAGGTGATCCTCATCTAATTTTATTTCACAGAGATCAAAAATGAAAAAACAAATTTCCAGATCATTGCTTCCAATTTTAAGTGAAAGACAATCCTCTGAGGTTTTTTTGTCAGCCCTCTTTACTCCTGCTCTCTCAGCTACTGGAAATGCACATCTTCTGAGAGTCACTGTCTTGAATGTTAACCATCAATTTGCTTAATGAAAATGCCCGGAACTAGACCATATGACCATGGGAAAGAAAAAAAATAGGGTGTGCAGCCTCTTGGGTGGACCAGGAAATGGGGTGAGGGTTTCATGTTATTGGACACAATTCAGAATGCCAATAAAAACTTGGTTTCTGTGAGGCCAGGAAGAAATCCCAGGAGATTTGCTAGGCCATGGCCTAGAATTATGGTGATGTCCTCTGGGTAATGTGCAACTGGGCAAGAAGGATCATTGGCATTGGCTTCGGGGTCACACTGGGTCTTCGAGATGTGTGTCTCATACCACAGGCTTGAGATACAACTTACAGAGCCAAGAGGTAGGGCTGCCCTTCAGCTCCAGGGTCAGGAAAAGGAAGGCCTGGGCACATCAGGATGAAGATGGATCCCGCTCAAGGTCACATGAGAAACCAAGCCAGCACCTGAGGAGTGATCTGATAAACCAGGAGAGCTCCAAAATTTAATTCTAAGAAAAGGGGAAATCATGAGGCAGTGACAGTTTGGTTACTAGATAAGATCAAGACACATAGAGCCCAGGGGCTTCAAGGAGACTGGGGAGCCATGGAGGGGATCTGTGCGTGCCCAGAAGCCAGGAAGCCCATTCCACAGTGAGGCGCGCCTTTCAGAGAGCAGTCTACCCAGGAAAACCTCCTCATCCATGCTGACCTTGTGACACCCAGTCCTTGGGGCTCCCGTCATCGCCATTCCCACCTGGCTATCTCCAGATGCACAGGAGGAAGACAGAAAAACACCAGAAGCATAAGAAAGGTCTTCTAAGGAAGACAAATGGTTTAGTTGGAAAACTGTCTAGGAAAAATCCCCGGAATGACTGCACAGGAGGAGCCACTATTCCAAAGACCAACACACCTTACTTTAGCAGCCACAGGAGGCCACAGAAAGAATGCCACAGATTCTAGTGCTCCCTTGAGCGAAAGTGTATGTATTCCTCCACTGCTTTCCCTCCAATTCTTGTAGAGCCATCCATAACTCATTCTCCATGTTGCCTCTTGATCAACAGTTTCAAGTACTACAGGTTTTCCTGTTTATTAGTCCAAGTATAATAATACAAATGCTGCACTCAGAATATGCTGTGGCTCCTTAGTTATCAAACCAAGAACAGGTGATGCATTCTTCCTCCCAATTTTACTCATTCCTTAGAACAAAGCAGATGCTGTTCCTCATTTTAAATCAGGGAAATTTCCCCCAAGTGTGGCTTGTCTAATATAGTTAGTCTTGGTAATGTGATTTCATCCCATATGATTTAAAGAGTGTGTGTCCATGTAGTGTGCATTTTCTCTCATTTTTTTTCTCAATACTCAATATTAATTGTGCTTAACACAGGCTTCTCATGGGGAGTTCTAGGTAATTAAGAGGCAACTCTAACTGGACTCACTTGTTCTCGCCAAGAGTGGAGAGCTACCTTTGCTAGAGCAGCTTACTTAAACTCTCACTGGACTATTTCTGTTTTCAGCCTTGCTTCTGAGCAGCATCTCCACTGAACGCAGCTTTTTCCCACTTAAGTTCATACAGGGTACACATGACATAGTCTCCTGGTGACGAGAACAGTGCCACCAGTGACTGGGTAGCTTGAGGTACCCCATCTCTTTAAAGAAATGCATGCAGACTCTCTTTGAATTTGTTCATGTCTTCACTCTGACCTAATGCACTGGGACAAGCAGAGACCTGGGACTTGGCTGTCAGACCCCAGGATTCCCCTCCTAAGTACTTCTGTGTTATTCTCCAAATGACAATGGATTCTAGCTCTTTCTGTGCTCCGCATACCGTTTGAGTGTAGACACCGCCCTGGACATGGTGGTCCAGGCTGGGAGCACTCAGCAATGTCTGTAAGGCAGAGATGGGTGACTGGGCAGGTCCCTTCCGGACCACACAAGTGTGAGCAAAATAAAAACTGGTCTTTTGAATGACTAAGGCTCAGGGTGGTTCCCTTCATGCTATGATGGGAAATAGGTTAAGACTGAAGCCACCCATCCGCAGCTCAGCTGGGTTCTGACTTCACCTACCCACTTCCTTACCTTCAACATGAAGCCTATTAAATCACTGTAAACCCCTCTCTATTGTGCAACTCACCAGAACTCTCCCTGTTCTTGATATTGAACCCACTCTTTCCCTGCCACTTCTCTTCTATCCATTCCTTACCTCTTTATTCATGAGCACCTTTTAGGAATTCTACAGAAAACAGCCCTATGAAGCACTAGGGATGTTTTGGGATTGACAGAAATTTCTAAAAGTAGATTATAGTGACAGTTGCATGGACCCATATATTACTAAAATTCTTTCAAGTGTATATTTAAGGTGGGTGAATTTTATGATACGTAAATTAGACTTTAATAAACCTGCTTTTAAAGTCCTTGGGGCTGGGGAGATGGCCTAGTAGAATAGGTGCTTTCCTGGCAAGTGTAAGGGTATGAGTTCAATCCCCGGTTCCTCCAAAAATAAAAACAAAGTCGTTGGGGGAATCATAAAACAGAAAAATAAATGAAATCCTTTTGGTGATTAATTGCTTAGCTGGTATGTGTTATCCTCTACTGTAAAATCTTTGAAATGTACTTAATTTTTTAAATTAAATATAGCTCCTGGCACAGCCTACCAGTAGCAAACTAAGAAGCCCACTGACCTAAATTCAGTCTGCTCAATCTCTCTCTGCTGGAAGCTTGCAAACTGGCTAGTGGATCTAAACTCCAAAGTCAGATCTGAATTTCCAGTCTGATGCTTCATCCTTTCACTGTACACCTTTGAACAAAAAGAATCTTAATTTTTGTCTTCTTTAAAGTTGGCTAGCAGTAAATTCGGCAGGATTGTGGTGATAATTAAAGGAAAACCTACATACCACAGTGCCTCAGTATGCACTGGGCATCCACTGAGCTCCAGTTTTTGTTCCAAAGTCAAAAGAGCCTTCATTGAAATTTCCTCTGAGAAAGGTAAGCCCCAGAGCCTTCAGCTTCTCGATGCTTCTAGATCAACACAGACAGAAAAATGATTGCCCTTGGGTCTGGGCACTAAGGCACTACCCAGCTTCCATACACCTCTGCCAAGATGAAAGCCATTCACGCATACATACACGAATAAGTAACATTAGGAATAAGGAGAACACACTCTGTGCTCACATCTTGCTATTCTCTCCCCATCACTTTACCCGGGGTGCTGAGAAGTCCCTTTTCCTCATACAAGCAGCTGGAAACCTCCTCTATGTGATTTGGCAGCCCCTGCTGCACCATGAAGGGTGGGTGTGGGGAGGGGAAGGCTGCTGTGATATTCTTCACTTAAAGGAGGGCATCGCTGATGATCAAGCCCAGGACATCAAACACACTTGGCCAGTGCTCTGCCACTGGGCCACCCACACAGCTCTTTTTAAGCTTTAAGACAGAAGTTAGCTGAGTTGTCCAGGCTGGACCCAACCTTATGAGCCTCCTGCCTCAGACTCCCCAGGGGCTAGAACGACAGGCTTGCACCACCACCATGCCTGGCCACCTTGAGCAACGTCTAAATACAACAGACTTGCTGCTCACTAGTTCCTAGACTCCTGCCTGCCCTGGTCCTTTTCTTTTCCCACTGTGGTAGTTGATGCATCGCATCAGCTTGAGATGAGCCACACCAGGGCATGGACGCCCTGCCCTGGGGTGTGATTGGTTCTGTCCCAGTTTGTGACAGGGCCCATCCCAGAGACACTCAGCACAAAAAGTGTATATAAAGGAGTTGAAGAAGGCATCACTGGCCCGGCCTGCTTCCTTGAAGGAGTCCTGGTCTTTGTCATGCCATCATGGTAGAGGGCCGGTCTTCATAGTCAGCATAGAAGGAAGACAGAGGCTTGGTGGAGGCTGCCTGATGGAGTAGCTGTTGCTACTCCTCTGCTCTTCATTGGCCAGACACACCACAGGCCAGACACTGGGCTCTTCAACACATGATGCTGGAAAACCTGGCTTTCTACATGCTTAAAACTAAAACTTGACCCAGCTCTATCACCATGCACTAAGCTAAAATCAAAATGGATTAAAGCTCTTCATTGTTTTCTGCCACCTCAAACAGCTGAAACCTCCACAAACTGTGAGTTAAATAAACCTTTCCTTCCTTAATTTTGAGTGTCAGATTTTTGTCCCAGCAACAAGTGAAAAATAAATAACCCTTTAAGAAGAGTTTTGTAGGAATAACCACAAACAAGCTTTGTGCAACCAGAAAAGATCTTAGCCTCGCTTCAATGCTGCAGGCTGTTCACATTTTTGTTCAGAGCTTGCTGTCCGCAGGGCTAGGCAGAGTATTGTGAGATACTGTAGGACACTGCGGTGAAGGACACCTGGCTGCCCGGGGCAATGGCTTCTGGAGGGCCCAGGGACTCAGCAGTCACAACAATAGCAAGCAAGCACGGGAGGAGAGTGCTCTGCAGCTCCAGAACACCCAGGCAGAGAACCATGAGCCCATCTGCTATGCTTTGTGTGCATTTGTCCCCACAAAGCCTCATGCAGTCACTGAGGTGCATCTCTACAGTGTGATTAATTCATGATCCAAGGCTAGGATGATGGGTCCGAGTACTGCTGGGATTATGGGTGTGAGCGCTACACCCAGTCTGGGGCAGATAGCTTGAGTACAACTTAAGGGAGACAGAGCAGCACACCTGCTCTCTGTTGCCATTGCTGCTGCTGCTCCTCCCACTTCTCTGTTGCCCTTTGCTGCCTCTGCCATGTGCCACTCTGCCTTGGAGACAGCTGAGTATGGACTGAAACCTCCAGTGACTGGGAGCTAAAGGAACCTTGCCTTCCTTCATTTGAGGTGTCAGGTGTTTGTCCCAGCAATGAGAGAAAAGTAATTGAGACACCATCACAGGCCAGACACTGGCCTCTTTAACACATGGTGCTAGAAAACCTGGCTTTCTACATGTCTAAAACTAAAAATTGACCCAGCTCTATCACCATGCACTAAACTAAAATCAAAATGGATTAAAGCTCTAAACATGAAAACAGAAACACTCAATTTCCTGGAAGAGAAAGTAGGAGGAACTCTTGAAAACATAGGGGTAGGCAAAGAGTTCATGAACAAACATATATTCACATGGGAAGCACTTGAGAGAATCAACAACTGGGATCAACTCTTCTTAAGGAGCTTCTGCATGTCAAAAGAAAATCAACAGTGAAAAGACAAGCCACAAATTTTGAAAAAACTCCTAACTACTAAGCAATCAGACAAAGGTCTGCTCTCTAGAATATATAAAGAACTAAGATATATTAGGGTCCTCATATTTAAAGACCCAATCCAGAAATGGGCATCTGAGATGAAATCACACTTCTCAGAGGATGAAATTAAAGAAGTGAATAAATTTATCAAAAATGCTCCACATTGCTAGCCATCCATGAAATGCAAAATAAAACAACATCTCATTCCAGAAAGAATGGCTATCATACAGAAATCAACCAACAACAAATGTTGCAGAGAATGTGGGGAATAGGGAAGACTTCTCTACTTCTGGTAGGAATGTAGACTGGTGCAAGCATTGTGGAGATTACTGTGAAGATTCCTCTAAAGAGGAGGACTGGAAATCCCATTCAAGCTGACTATCCCCCTACTGGGGGGGGGGGGGGGATATAATCTTCCCTGAGGAACATTATATCATAGTGATATATCTGTACCTATTTTTATACAATGGAGTATTACTCAGCTATAAAGAATGATAAACTTGAAGCATTTCAGTGGATGCCACTTGAACATATACACTTAAGTGAAATAAACCACACGAAAATGTGCAGATATCGTATAGTCTCCCTATACGATAATCAAAAGAAGAAATACAAATAGAAATGTACAACAACAACTAAAAAGAATTGAGTCAGATAGGGCAAACTGATCGGCATATGCTGCAGGGTACTAATCAGCTTGTCTTCTGGATGGTTAAAAACCTAAGTTCACAGATCAAAAATTGGAGAAATAGAAGGGCTGCAAGGTCATCCAACATTTTGGCCCTAGCCTTTCAAGGTCAATGAAGACTCAAGACATAGGAGAACCTGTACTGTAACATCATGGAACTCAATTGTGCTCCAAATTTTCTGATCAAGGAGATTATAGAGCCACAGAGGAAGGTGAGCGATGATCTGTAGTGTGCCTAAGGAGAGTCACATGGAGAGAAAACTTTCTCTCAGGCTCTCACAGAGAGCAAAGTGCTCAAGCAATGGCCATGACTCATCCACATGGATGACACAGACAAAGGATCTACAGAGCAAGGTACAGGATTACAAGATAAACCCTGAGGGGACTTGACTGACCTCATCAGATATAACAGCTACATTTTTTGTTATATAGGTCTTGCTTTATCTTTTTTCCAGCAGAAAAGTAAAAAAATGAGGTATATAACGTGGGGCCATAATAATAAGTTGAGTTGTAAATGTCTATAGTCAACAACTTCTTCAGATAACTCACTATTATTGTGGACTGCTGGACTGTGTTGGATTGTGTCACCGAGTTCAGGCACCTATAATGGTTTAATGACAATGGAGTCCTCATCTTTGACAAAAAATGGGAGGTGCAAAGGAAGAACCATGATGTGTTTGTAGAAACAGTACAGTTAGGATAAATATGCCGTGCTTCTGCATAATTCTATGAGAAGCAAGATTTGCACTAATAGTGGTTGAACAAGATATTATGTCGCCTTCTAGTACTACGGACAACCACTACGAAGATGACAAGGTAGAAAGTATTAATTATTGAAACTGTGCTATAATTCAGCTTCAAAAAAATTAAGATAAGTATACAGCTACATTCTCTTAATGCATTGATTAGAGATATCTGCTCTAATAGTGTAAGTAGAATATCATGTATGCACCTTGTACGACAACAAACCATTACAAAAACAATTTGCAATGTATTAATTATTGAATCTGTCCTGTTAATTTGATTTGAAACTGTCTCATTGCTATTTGCTCTTCAATTTAAAAAAAGATATTTGAAGGGTATTATTTACACAGCAACCACCAGAGGCTGACACTACAAAAACTCTAGTCTAAACTCTCATTTTATAGAAGCTGAAGCACTGGAGGGCTGATTAATTACACTCCAGCCAGATATTCAATGGCCAACATTAAAAAATTTGCCCATGTTCACACCCCAGTTAATGACAGAAAACTCTGAGCATTATGTAAATGTACATTTGTAATCGCAGCCTACACATTAATAATTACTAGATGTCTGGAGGTCTGAAAAAGAAAAAGCTGTGTAGCCTCTGAACAGCTATCAGATCAAAGCATGAAGCAATTACAGGGCAGGATTTCCATGGTATCCGTGACAGGAAACTGCTGGAACCTCTCCAGCAGTATAGCAGCTGAAAATGAGGCACTGCATGATATGTTTAAAATAAATACTGATACTGCTGCTTCTTATTTTTTCTCAAAATCATGTGTAGCTTAATAAGATCTACAGGAAGCCCTTTATACATTAAATTGTAGATATTCAATGTATCTTCCAACTTGTCTTGCCTTTGGCCAATAGACAGTGGGAGATTTTTTCATTGCAAAAGGGGGCAATCTATATACCTCACACCTAGTTTACTATATAAAAACCATAACAATAATTAGTGCTGACTAGTGATCAATGAAAAGAATGACTAGAATTTGGGATAATGTTTTGAAACACACTAAAGAACTCTATGGCACTATTGCTTGATTTTACAAAAGAAATAGAAAGACAAGAGATCAGAGGCTACATTTTATAGTCAGATAAAATACATATATATATATATATATATATATATATATATATATATATATATATATATATATTTGAATCAGGACATAAAAAGGCATAATTGAAGAATAATACTTATTAGAATCTTAAGACCAGGCTGTCTTTGAGAACTATTAATAGAATCCACACTAATTCCAATTTTTATTAATCAAAAGAATTTTATTTTCAAAAGAAGACCATTAACTTACTTTTTGAAGAACTATTTTATAATGCCAGGTTTAAAAGCAATAGAAACTTTGATTTTTAAGATGAAAACTAAGATCACGTAATTGAAAAACAGAGAAGGAATCTAAAGCTTAAATGGTTTCGGTTCTCATTTCTGCAATGAGTATGTCTGCAGGTCAATTGCCAATATTCCCAGAATGTTTTATAGCTTGGTTTTTGCTTTCTAACTTTCCCCCATCTGTCTCCCAGAAGGCACCATCTCCATCTTAGGTCTGGAATTGCTGTGTGCCCATCAGTCAGCTCAGGGTCCCCACCAGCCCATGCACAAAGATTGATATGCTGAAGAGACTTATTTCTATAATAAGAAATGGATATTGCCCCTAACACAAAACTGAAATATAGTGTGGGTTCTCATTTATTCTGTTGATTAAATTTGAATTTTTTGGTTTATTATTTTAAGAATGGAAAACCGATGGTCAAGAGCCAATGTCCAGTCTATGTGGTGAGACCCCGTAGACCTCTTACTAGATGAGAAAAAAAAAAGAACCAATGTCCATTTTTTTAAGCTTTTCTTCTTGATAGAATTTGTCTGTTTCACTCAGTTTTCTTCCATGGCTCATGCTGTTAGGATTATTTCATCCTCTTGTACTGAAAAAAATTTAAATACATGCCTTACTGCCATGAAGCTCATGAGTTTGATTAGTAGTCTTGATTCTGCAGTAATATTTCCAACGGAAGCTGCAGCAAGGCTTTGTAAAAGCATTTTGCAAGAACAACTTAAAATGAAATATTTAGGCAATCTACTTATTAAGACAAAATTTGTGGGTCTAATATAGACCATCATTTTGTACTGAGTGCCCTCCAGGTCCTTAATTCGTCAATTTCCTCCTCTGCACTCGTATTACATATGCACTTAATGTGCTTCCTGTGGGCCTCCCTCTCCCATTTGCTGCTGCCGGCTTCCTCCTCAGCCCCGGAACACTGGCAAGTTTTTGAGGAAAGAATAAACTCATCAATAAATCTCAATCAAGAGCCCTGGAAGACAGGAGTCAGGACATAGGAAACTGCATGTGCAAAGAAAAACTTCTCTGAAGTGCATTCATAAAGCCTAAATGTCACAAGTGTTTTTGTACAATCAGGAGAAAATGAATTTTAAAAACGCATAAAAGTTTTGACAGATTTAAAATGAGATTCAGAGGTGGTTCACCTTTCTATGTTCGTATCTCTTTCAGTGACAGTGATTTTAGATGTTTTCGTATGCCCTTCTGTGGAAGGGCAATACTCTAGCAAGGCTAGGGTGTGGTTTGGGGGACAGAGCATAAGCACAAGATCTAGCTTGCAAAATTTAATAATTAATTAATTAATTAGATACTGTTCTAAGAGCAGGACAGCATGCATGCCATGTGACTGAGCATTCCATGGATTTTTGCACCAGAAGTTTTGTGACATGATTCTAGCTATGGGGCAAGTTAAGGGACATGATACTTTTTTTTTTTTTTTTTCAATTCTATGTGTATAAAATCATCATGGTACTGGAAACAAAATAGTCCTCAGGATCAATGGAATAGATCAGAAGATGCAGAGGCCTCTACAAACACATTCAGCCACCTGATTTTAGACAAGGGAGCCAAACACACATACTGGAAGAAAGATAGCCTCTTTAACAAATGGTGCTGGAAAAACTGGCAAAAAAATAAAACTTGACCCAGCTCTATCACCATGCACTAAGCTAAAGTCAAAATGTATTAAAGATCTAAACATTAAAACAGAAACACTCAATCTCCTGCAAGAGAAAGTAGGAGGAACTCTTGAAGACATAGGGGTAGGCAAAGAGTTCATGAACAAAAATCAAATCACATAGGCAATACTTGAAAGAATTACTGACTGGGACTGCCTCTTACTGAGAAGTTTTTGGATAGTCAAAACAAATTACCAACAAAGTGAAAAGATAACCCATAAATTCAAAAAAATCTTGACTAATAAGCACTCAGACAAAGGTCTGCTCTCTAGAATTTATAAAGAACTAAAAACATTAAGGCCCCAAAATTTAAAAACCCAATCTAGAAATAGGCAGCTGACATGAACATGCACATCTCAGAGGCCAAAACTAAAGAAGCAAATAAATATATGAAAAAATGCTCCACATCACTGGCCATTTATGAAATCCAAACTAAAACAATACTGAAATACCATCTCACCCCAGAAAGAATGGCTGTCTTAAAGAAATCAACCAACAACAAATGCTGGAAAGGCTATAGGGGAAAAGGAAACTTCTTCACTGCTGGGGGGAATGTAGCCTGGTGCAACCATTATGGAAATCAGTGCAGATAGTCCTTAAAAAACTAGGACTGGAAATCCTATTGAAACCAGCCATCCCCCTACTGGGAATTTTCCTAGAGAAACTGAAAACATCATATCATAGTGATATATGTGTACCTATGTTTATAGCAGCATAATTTGTGATAGCAAAATCTTGGAAACAACCAAGATGCCCATCACCTGAGGCATGGATATAAAAGATGTGGTATTTTTATACAATGGATTATTATCTGGCTATAAAGAATGATAAACTTGAAGCATTTATATTTAAATGGATGCCACTTGAAAATATACTCATAACTGAATAAACCAGACCCATATGTGTAAATGTTACTTAGTCTCCCTAGTATACAAACTCAAAAGAAGAAATACAAATAGAAAGATATAACACAATTAAAAGGAAAGCAAGAAAGGGGCAAGGAGAAAATATGGGAAAACAACAGGGACAAAGCCATACATTTATATGCAAAAAATGGATAAGGCAATGATCCTGAGAAACATCAGAAGGTTTTTGAAACTAGCAGTTAATTGATAGGATTCTCACCCTAACTATATATGTTGATACCTATGAGCTAAGCAACTGCACTGAAGATAGCAATATATAATAGAAGGGTCATGCTTAGGATGCCTGTCATTCTGGTCGTCTAAATATGTACTGCTTGGCATAACATACCAATTATTGCCATACTGTCTCTCAAGTAAATGTTTGTTTTAAAAAAGGGGGGGTAATAAATGAACAAAAGAGACAAAATAGTGTCACTGGACTGTCCTGGTACAATGTTGTATATGGTTAGATTTCTAAATTCCTGTGTAAAAATACATAACTGTTTATTCATACTTTTTATTTTTTTAATTTTTTCTCCATATTCTGTAGAGACTTAAAGTTTAACATATCAATACTACATGGAAAATACCTGTTCCATGTTACGCCTAAGATGTTTGCTATTCAGACAGATAGTGATGTTAAACCCAACTGCATATATTGAAGGGTAATAATGAGCTTCTTTCCTGGAGGGCTAACAACCTAAGTTTGCAGACCAGAAGTTAGAGGAAAAGAAGGGCTGCAAGGTCAGCCAACATTTTGGCCCTAGCCTTTCAAGGTGAGTGAAGACTCAGGATATAGGAGAACCTGTACTGTAACATCATGTAACTCAGTTGTACCCCAAATTTTCTGATCAAAGAGATTATGGGGCCACAGAGGAAAGTGATCAATGATGTATAGTGTGCCTAAGGCGAGTCACATGGAGAGGAAACATTCTCCCAGGCTTTCACAAAGAAAAAATTGGTCAAGCAATAGCCATGACTCATCCACATGGCTGATACCGACAAACTGTGGCACAGGATTACAGGATAAATCCTGAGGGTACTTGACTGACCTTGTCAGATACAAAAGTTACATTTCTTGTTTTATAGGTCTTCCTTTAGCTTGGTCTTAACCATCCAGCAGAAAAGTATAAAAATGATATATGAAAAGGAAAGCCATATTGATTAATGCTAAGCTGTGAAAGAATCAAGTAAACTACTTCTGACATTGATAGTCCTATGGATAACCCACTACTATTATGGACTACTGGACTACATTGTATTATTTTGTTGAATTCATGCATCTGCAATATTAAAATGGTAATGGAATACCCATCTCTAACAAAACTAAACAAAAAGGGGTATACAAAGGAAAGACCATTTTGTATATTTGTATATACAAAATCATTAGGATAGATATACAGCTGCTTTCTCTTAATTCAGTGAGAAGAAAGATTTGTACTAATAGTATTTGGACAGGATATCATGTCTGCATCTTGCACTATGAATAACCATTAAGAAGATAACAATATGCAATGTAGTAATTATTGGAACTGTCCTATTAATCGGTTTTGAAACTGTCTCATTGCTGTTTCTCAATAAAATTAATAAAAAAAAAAATGGTAGGTACTCATTAGTGGCCTCCAGCAGATAGAGTCCAGGTGATGACGTCATCTTCTATTTGTGTCTCAGGTCAGTGAATACTCTGCTGGCAACTAGGAACTAAAAGCATTTCAATCATGCAGATGTTTTTGTCTCTGGTGCTACAGCCGCCAAGTGGGATCTATCCATACAACATCAAACTGACCACGCTTCAGCATCCAGACAGAGTCTGGGAGATATCTGTCCACATGCAATGCAAGACGCCCAGTGGACCACTGCCACAGGCATGCCCATCCAGCAAGATGCTGAGACTAACCAATTTTCTTTGCTCCTAATTTCATCAAAACCATGATAAATATCTCCAACTGCCAAGTTCAGTGTCATCTTCACGCCCAGATTGCAGAGAGCTGTTATTATAGATGATTTAAGAAAATAGCTTCACTACTGAGGGAACTCAAAAAGAAAGAAATGCTGGGTTTCACTTTGTCCTTGAAATTGTAAAAGATTCTACAGTGATTCTTTTTTAAACATTTTTTTAAAATCTTCATTTATTTATTTGATACAGAATCTTGCTACACAGCTCAGACTCTTAGTGATCCTGTTGTCTCAGCCTCTTCAATGCAGGGATTATAGGTGTGCTCCACCACATCTAGTTTTGGTGGCCAGCTTGGCACAGGGCTGGTACAGCATGCGGTACCGGGGATAGAACCCAGGTCCTTGTGCTTGCCAGGAAGGTGCTTGAGACCACCGAGCTATCTCTATGTAGTAATTCTGAAATATTACAGTACAATAATTCTGAAATATTAATCTGAGATTATTGCAATTATAGTAGAAGCTTCTACTGACCCACCATGTGTGATGATGTCATGTTTAGCATATTTGGAAAGAATTCAGAGTATAGCCTCATACAGTCATGAGCAGCTGCATAAAAGTACCTGGAGATAGAAACAATTGCTTAAGGAACTGGATTTGGGGAAGTATGCAGGGAATTTATGAAACCAAATTTATTTTCTCTGAAACAATCTCTCTGCCCTCGAAAGGTCAAATAGGGGCAAGTGTGAAGGTTTTTTTTTCAAGCACAGGAAGAACAGCTCCAAAAGAGTTCAAAGTACTTAGTGTTATGGTTTGCATGTAGTTGTCCCCTGAAGCCTCATGCAGTTATGGGGTGGACTTCTACAGTTGGTGATTAATTAATGGTTCAGTGCTGGGGCTATGAGTGTAAGTGCTGCTGGGATTAGGGACGTGAGTGCTACACCCAGCCTGGGGCTGATAGCCTGAGTGCAACACAACGGGACAGACTTGCTCTCTGTTGTCATTGCCACTGCTCCTGCCTTTTGTGCTTGCTCTTTTGCTCTTTTCTGCTATCATGAGCTTCTGTCCTCCGCCATGTGCCACTCTCTGCCTTGGAGCCAGCTGAGTATGGACTGAAACTTCCACAAACTGTAAGCTAAATAAACCTTTCCTTCCTTAATTTTGGGCGTTGGGTATTTTGTCCTAGCAATGAAAAAAAAAAAAAAAAATAACTGAGACACCTAGACAAGACATTTGAGGAGGACAAATTCTGTGATTAGAACTTCAGAGCAATTTTTTAAGTTTCTGGCTAAAAACCCACTATTATGTTTTGTGTCTAGTTGTTCTCCTAAAGCCTCATGTAGTTATGGGGCAGACTTCTAGAGTTTGTGATTAATTTATAATCCAAGATGGGTCTGAGTACTGCTGAGATTATGGGTGTGATTGCTATACTCAGCCTGTGGCAGACAGCCTGAATGCAACCTAAGGGGACAGACTTTCTCTCTGTAGCCAATGTTGCTGTTACACCACCTTTTTGCACCTGCTCTTTTGCTCTTTTCTGTCACCAGGAGCTGCTCTCTCTGCCATAGGCCGCTCTGCCTTGGAGCCATGGACTGAAACTTCCACAAACTGTGAGGTTAGACCTTTCCTTCCTTCATTTTGGGTGTTGGGTACTTTGTCCCAGAAAGGAGAGAAAAGCAACCAAGACAGCAGGGATCGGATCTGAGGGTCAGGAACGGGAGTGAAGGGGAAATGGACCTTGCAACTGCTCAGCTGCTCAGTCTGGAATGAAGCACTGAGCTCAACATGAAAAGGATGCCTGCAGCTGCGTGCCCGCCTGCTCTGCAAATGGCTTACATTGATTTTTCTTTAATATAGAGATAAATGAAATATGACTGACTTGGCTGTACTGTTGCATGGTTCATTTGGGGTGCTGTGAATTACTTATTCCCAGCCTCCCACTTGGCATGGTCATCCATTAATCTTTTAAAGGCATCTGATAAAATTATGCAAACTTTCTTAAATTGATTCATTGGGGGGACACATGTGGCAACCAGCCTCGTCACTTGCACTCCTGAGCTAATTGTCATGTATCTTAAGAAGCAGCATCCACTGTGGTTCCTGAGGCAGTGCCTTGCAAGATAACACATGAGCAGAGGCCCATAGGAAATAAACAAGCCCCCAAAAGTTAGCGACTGCCGTCTTTAAGGAATAAAATCAGCCATTCATCCTATAACAACTTAGCTGTCACTGTGTCTTTCAGGCTGGTCAGAGGTATCTTGGTGAAAAGACAGGCCAATTCCCACTCCTGTGCTGCTTAGTTCAGAGCCAGACATGGGTGGCACAGTAAAATGACAGAAAGGAAGTGGCATTTTCTGGGATGGTAGGAAAGTCTATGTGAATGCCCAGGCCCTTGGAAGGAAGAAAGAGGCACTCACCTCCTTTTAGGGTTCAGGGAAGCCTCTTTGATCAAAGGGCAGTTGTGTCTCTCAGCTTTCTGTTGCTGTCATGAAATGGCTAAGATACACAACTTAAAAGTGAAAATGTTTCTTTTGCCTCGTGGCTTCTGAGATTTCAGTCCAGGGCTGCTCGGCCCATTGCTTTGAGTCTGTGGCAGCAGGATACTTGATGTCCAGGGCACATGGCAAGGGACCTGTGGATCTCATATCAGAGGAGGAAGGAAGAAGGAAGTGGAGAAGAAGAGAAAGGAGGACAGAAGAAGGGAAAACGGGAAGAAGGCAGAAGCCCTACACACCGTGCCTCCAGTGACCTAATTCACCTCTACTAAGCTTCACCTCCTAAAGGTTCAGCAACTTCCAAATAGCACAGGCCGAATCTGTAGCACATGGTCCTCAAATCCAGACAATAATAGCATTTTGTCCTGAGAGCTGAGGAATGGGCAAGATTCATAGGTATCCTGGCAGGCATTTCATGGAGAAGAGTTGATAGAAGATGGCAGGAGAAAGAGGCAGTCACATGAAATGAACTCAAAGAAGCAGGTAGGGCTGCAATCAGAAAGGTCTTCAGTCCTCTCAAAGGGATATGAGATTTCCTGCTCATCTGTTGGACAAGCAATTGCTGAAAGGTTTCAAGGCAGAAAGTAACCATTCCTTCACAAGGATCCAAGCAAAGGAGAAGCAGAAATTGCATGGAGAAAGGCATTCAGCTGGTCCAGAGAACACCAGCTACTGTGTCATCGTGACATACCTGAACAGCCCTTTTCTAGTCCTGGTTGGCTTTGGCAAAACCAGTTTCAGAAAGCAAGGGAGAACACATTGGCTTAGAGATGGAGGCAGACAGTTCAGTACGGATGGTACATTGACTGGGGAAAGACTTAAGAGTGTACCTGGGTGCAGGGAAGGCTCTCTGCTAGGGATTTTGCTTTTTCTGTTATTCTTTTCTTGTTGTTGCTGTTTTATTGAAGTACAAATATCAATGAGACAGTTTTAAGATACCTTGACAAGATGGATTTGATAAATTAATGCACTGCAAACTGTTTTCATAATGTTTTGGTATTATAGAAAGTGCATACATGATATTATACTTACAGACATTATTATAGCGTATGTCTCTTATCAGTAAATTAAGAGAGTATAGCTGTTTGCGTATCTTATTTTTTATACTGAATTACATCAAAGATTCAATAATTAATACTTTCTACCTTGTTATTTTCCTAGTGGTTGTCCATAGTACTAGAAGCCGACATAATATCCTGTCCAACCACCATTAGTGCAAATCTTGCCTCTCATAGAATTATGTAGAAGCACAGCGTTATCTGTCCCAACTGTACTGTCCATACACACACATCATGATTCTTCCTTTCCATACCTCTTCCTTTGTCTACACCTGTCAAAGATGGGCACTCCATTGTCATTCAACTACTTTAGGTGTCTGAACTCAACAACACAATCCAACACAGTCCAGCATTCCACAATAGTGAGTTATCCTAAGTTTCTGTTATTCTTAAAAAGAATTATGTATCAATATATCTCACAAATGTGATATATACACCATAAATGGAAGAATATCTATACAGAACCTTTACAATGACTTATATACTCAGCCTTTTTAATTATTTGCATTTTAAGACAGCACCTTGATAAATTGTCCAGGTTGGGCTTGAACTTGTGATCCTCCTACTTCAGTCTCCTGCACTGCTAGGATTACACAGACAGGCCACCATTCCTGCTGAAGAAGCTATGTAATTTACATGACTATCTCAGGAAGTAATCTAAGAAGTGACACTTGCAGGTGGTAGAAGAGGAGAAACAAGAGAGGGACAAAGCCTTGGTAACCAGCAGTGCCGACAACAGGGGCAGTAGGCAGGGCTGGGCCCAGCAAGCTGGTTTCTTCCTGGTGCTGACTGCAGAGACCAAACACAGAGAGCACAGCTCTGCACCCTACACAGGACTTGGGTGCAAAATCAGTTCAATCTTTTCCAAGTTCTCCGAGGCATGATAAGGGGAAACCCAAGGCTGTGAAATGCTAAAGAATGGCTATTCATGAACATGGCATACTTGAGGGTGCTGGATCCCACCAACCAGCACTATTATGTTTACTTGCAGGGTGGCAGTGCCACTTAAAGGTGTCAGACTCTGAGTTTGTTCCAAAAATTATTCCTCTAAGAAAAAAATCTCAAGGCTCCCTGTTTTAGATTTCTATTTATAGGAATGAAAACAATTCGATCTACAGATTCAAATAAACAACACAGACTGCAATGAAGCCAAGTAAAGGAGCCTTGGATACATCACTGAGCCATCCTTTGCAAGTACAGCCCAGGCTCTGTGGCTGCACAGTTGCTGCTGAGAGCTTAACTTGAAGGCACTCCCACTGTGGTAGATGGGACAAGGACAGCAAGCGGATGCCCCTACTCTAGGGTGTCTCCTACAGGGTCCTGCGAGTAGGGCTTTATTTGGCTTCTACAATTTCACATGAAAAATGAAGAGTCCCACAGATTAATTTGTTCATTCACTTAACAAATTGGCCCTCGTTATCTTCCATAGCCATCCATGGTCCCCAGTGCTGAGACTCTGTCAAGGACCTGACAGTCCTTGCCCACAGGGAACACTGACTCAGATGAGGGGGAGAGTGAGGGGTGTATCTGGAATGCAGTCATCTCCCTTATGTCTTTCCAGTCACTAAGTCTTATCAGGCTAAAGCTCTGCTCCAAACCCCAGATGGCTTTTCGGCTTCCATGTCCAAGTGACATAATAAGTGAACTACAAACTCTCTACACAGGACATGGCACAGCCTTCTACTCCACATCCTGTGGCTCTCCCTGGGGTGATTGCGGCACCACTCACCAAGAGACAAAGGTCCTACCTCAGCCCATGAATCCAGGCTTTCTAGGACCCACTGCCTGTGACCAACAGAAAATGACAAGGATGACCTGACACATGAGCAAGCATACAATAACCAGACGAAGGACAAGACATCAATGTGGACCACAGGTAAGTCACTCTAGCTGAGAACCCCAGTGCTGACCAGCACTCTGCTGCCTGGCTTTGAGGAGGGCGAGTGAGTGGGCACAGTGCAGACCAGCAGAGTCCTGCCTATGGAGCCAGCCAACAAGCTAATGAAGAAATGAGACAAAGGAAATGGTGGTTGTGCTAAGTCCTCAACTTTGCTAGCATTTTTACATTGCAAGAGCCAATCAAGACCCACTCCCATTTTGCCTCTGTAATATCAGCCTCTTTTCTGCTTCATGAACACAATGTGTTGCATCTGGGCTTCGGCACCTCCCATCCTGGATCCCATTGCACATGCCTCACCCAGGTGGCCACATGTGTCTAAGATTTCTGCCCACTGCCATCCACCAATCCACCAGGGAAGTGAAACCATCTTTAATGCACTACGGAGATGTGTGAGCCCACATAGTCCACTCCAGCCAAACTCTTCCTGGTCCTCTTGCATCTCAATCCCATCTACCGTACTACACTTACTACATATTTACCTATTTATTTTCCATTTTTCTTTCCTGTTAGATGGTAAGTCCCATGAAAACCAAGACTTTGTCTTGTTTTGCTCATGCTTATGTCTCCATTAGTGAACACAGTGCCTGGTACACAATGGGAGCACAATAAACATTGGTTAAGTGAGCACCTAAATGAATAAATGACTCAAACCTGAAAACATAAAGCACTAGTAACCACTATAAAGACCCAGGTTGACGATGTGCTCATCAACCTTTTGATGGTCCTTTCTGTAGGCTCAAAGACCGCAGAAGGCATGATCAAAGATGTGATGTTTGAATGGACACCTGAAGGAATTCAAGTTCTCCCATATGCAAAAGGTTCAAGCAGCATGAAAGTAGCATATTGGTACTGCTCTGCACTACAGCTGTGCTGCAAAGTCCTGGGAACTATTTCCACTGAGAGACCCAAAGGCAGGCTCAAGCTCTTATTCCAGGTTACAGTTGAGACGGAAAATGCCCCCAGTGACTTCCTGCGGGATTACGGTATACTACGCTCACCTGTGTACCAGTCCACTGCTGAGTCCATAGCCCAACGCCCTATTAGAAGGTGAGATCCAGCCAGCAAGTGTGGCTCACTGTTCAGGTGCTTTGTCTCCACAATGAGAAAGCTGAGTAATGTGTGGAATACTTCGTAGAAATGGAGTCAAAACCAGACTTGTGGCTTGTTTTCCATAGGAAACAACAAAAGACACTGCCACACAAATATCACATCCATTCATATCACTGACACCTGCAGGAAATGGAGTGTCCTGCACTCAATTTATCTCAGTTATATGATCAGATTAAATTCCATGGTAATTCTAATTCTTGGAAATTCAATCACCAATTTAGGAAACCAATAGCTCAAAGCTGAATTTGGCTAATACAAATCTCTAGATTTTGTTATAATAATCACCTCTTATAAGACCTCCAAAAAGATTCAAGACACATGGATAAAAATGTTCTTCCATTCTCAAATATGATTAGAAACTTTCTTTACAGAAAAACATATGGGATTTATCATGTATTAAACTCTGAAAATGTCTTGATAGTATGAGTTTAAACCCAAGGATGCCAGATTGTTTTGTTCCATGGAATCCTTAATGTCATAGTAAATCTTTTCACAAAGTTCAATAGGCCAAAAGAAACTGATTACAGTTCTATTTATTAAATTGTTAGGTCCAGAAAAATAGGTATTCCCTAAAAATAAACTTGAATTGTCATTATTAAATGACCACAATTACTTGCAACAGGACATGTGGCCCTGCTGGGCAATGATCAGTTTCTCCAACGTGGCAACCGGATGAAATACCTCCACCTCATTCCCAGTCTCCTGTGGCCTCTGAGGAGCACTTGCTTTTTAGCACAACCACTATAATCTAAGCTCACAGATGCATGACATCAGTAAAAGGCATGCACCAACACTGAGGCGCCAGCTGCCTCCAGCTAGGAATTCACTAGGTACCCAACTGAGGATAAGGAATTGTGCAGGAAAACCCACACAATCTAGTGATACCCCAGGAGGTTTGCTGTGGCTGCCCCAGAAGTCTCAATGCTCAAATCTCGGAACAAAGAATTTATATGATCATTAGTTTCTATCTTGAACATTTAGGGATAAGATGCGTAATTAAAGTAGAAGGTATCAGTCCCTATTTCTAATCATCTCAATCATTTCTACATTTTTGGTTGACGTTGTCAAATCTAATTACTGTCACTGTTCTTCACAGAAGCACGGCTACACCACCACCAGGAGTACCAATTTTAGTATGTTCTTATTGCGTTAAGATTCAGTTTTGTATAAAATAACTGCCTTCCATAGCAGGCTTCTTTGCAGAAATATCTTTCAGCCTTCTGTCGGTTGTGTGGTCCTGAGGGGGACTTGAAATCGCACATTGTGATGACCCACATTGACCCAACGCATCCCTGACAAGTCTGTGGCATCACATCAGGTGAGGGCAGCACGTTCCTGATAGCACATTCATGACGATCTGACATTTGAGCTGAATAGCAGGCGCCAAAGCCAACCCATGTATTAAACACTTGAGAAGCTACTGCTGCGTGGATAACAGGTACAACTGTCCGAGAACACGACAGCACATGATTCACATTCCACATGTCCTAACATCCTACCCCAGAGTCCCCAGTGAGGTAAAGATCCCCCAAAGTGGCTCTGGCCATGTAGCAATGCAAGGGCTGCTAAATAAGAACCTAGTTCCAAACCAGGCCCTCAGAAATGGAACTCAGGACTGGCTGCTCTGCAGGCTCTGGCAGAGCACGCTGCACAGAAGTTCACGGTGGAGAATGCTGGCTGTCCGTAGGCTCACATGGACCACAATTTCACTAGCACATCAAAGGCAGCTATTTCAGGAAACCTAGATCATGTGCCCAAATTAGAGGAAAATCTAACTGCAAATGCTCCGTGAGGGACAATAAAGCAATGGAAATAGGCCAGAGAAGACTGAACACAAATGCCCTTCAGGTTAAGGCAATAAACACTTGTGAGATAACCTACATTTTTACTTTATTCTGTGAGAAGACATCATGAAGGCACATTGTCCTTCAAACCTGAAAAATACTAAGTTGATTGATGAGGATTTTCTCATTCTGATTGATGAACAAGACTTCCTACTTAAAAATCTTTAGAAAGTAACCACACTAAGTGACCATTAAGAAAAGGATTAGAGGGCCAGAGAGAGATAGCTCAGTGGACCAAGCACCTGCGTAGGCAAGTGAGGGACTGAAGTTCAGTCTTTGGCACCACATGCCGTGCCAGGCCCCACCCCCAGGCACACTGAGCCAGCCACCAGGACCAGAATGATGACGTGTGCCTGTAATCCCAGACCTGGGGAGGCTAAAACCAGGAGGATAACTATGAGTCGGAGCTGCGTAGTGAGACCCTGTACCAAATACTTAAAAATAAAAATAAATAAAAAATAAAAAAGGATGAGATAAATCCCTTAATTGTAGGAGCTGTTAGCTTGGGATTCTTAAATGAAATCACTCTGACCAACACTTACTGTGCATGATGAGTACTGGAATCTACTTAATAAGGAAGGACTTGTTAGTGACAGGAGACAGGAGCCACCCTTGTAACACAACCACAGGTGCTTCTGAGTTGGGGTGGTAGCTGAAGGGCCAGGGACACTATGGCACATGCTGCGACTTGGATGGGACTTGAGGGCTCCTCGCATTCATGTTTTGAAATCCTGGGGGCGGGGGTTGTGTAGCAACATGAGAAGTGGAAAAGTTTATAACAGGAAGAGACTAGTTTGAGGTAAGTTAGTTACTGGGAGTGCTTCCTTCAAAGGAGACTAATGTTGATTTCTCAGGAGAATAAGTTGTTAAAAAAAGACAAAAGATGAAACAGTCAAGCAGGCTGCTCACTAGGATGCTGGCACCTCCAAACTGTGAGCTAAATATAAACTTATTTTCTTATAAAGTATCTGGGTTCATCTATTTTATTACAGCATCAGAAAATGGATTGACACAACACATAAAGGAGAGAGAATCTAGAATTAAAAGATTTTCTGTTTACATAGTGCTCACCAATGCTGTGAAATAAAATGCCAAGAGCATACCACAAAAATGCCCCTAATTAACAATGAAGTCACTTACTAGAAGATGTCGGCAAACTAGTATTTGGTACATGGGTTGTTACTAGTACTTGGTACATGGGTTGTTTTGTTCTTTAATCACAGTTATAACACTTTGTATACGGAATTAAATGTAGGCTCCTATGTGCAAAAAGCCTTCCCTCAATGCTATTCTTATTATAATAGCTGGCGTTTTATGCTCTGCATACATGTTTAAAAAATAAAGATTACTTATAATAATAGAAAAAATACCACTGATGAATATAAAGGTCCTAAATTTCTTTCCGCAAGAAAAATCTAAGTTTCTTTAAAAAAATAAGCAAAGAAAATCTAAGTAATATTATATTCTTTCTTTGGTCCTGTGTATAGAATTTTTGATATTTCTATTTAAATTTATTTCTAGTTCTGGTTTTTGACACAGTGAAGCATGCAGAGTTGAATTCTAATGAGTACTGGCACTAAATTACTGCCTCCTATGAGCTACTTACCATAATACAATTCATTGTTTGTTCCCATCTTGAGAAAGGACATATTCCAAAGCCCTGTTTTGCTTAACACCAACTTTTATTTTTTATTTTGTTAACACCAAATTTTAGTAGGCATAAATAAAGACTCAAATTAATAATGCGAGCATTAAAATTGGAAGACTATTTTAAAGACTCGTAAACCTTTAATAACAACATAAATCTACCCACTTGCATCACCTTTGTTCAATCAGAAGTAATTTAAAAAGCCCCTCCACACAGTCACTTCATGTCATGAACGGTGGAGGAAAGGCAGCAGAGCCGCAGCAGCTGGCTCACGTCCGGGTGCCCCAGGGTGTGACGCAGGGTCCTGGGCCACAGACCTAGTGGACACTATGTAGCTGTAGCTGAGGAGTCCAAGAGCACTGTGAGGAAACCCAGCTCACTCGCAGCCACATCGGAGGGGGGATGCAGACACTACCCAGGCCTTCGAGCACATCCAAACGCGCTGCACTTCCTTCTCTGTGGCCAGGGTGGAGCAGGTGACTGTGTGACCAATGCTCAGTGAGGGCTCCAGCCGCACCACCCGGCACTGGCCATATGAGCATCTCATGTGATTCTTTCTCCTCTCTGCCCTTTGTGCTGACTCTGGAGGCTCTGAATTGCAGAAGCTTTCTCTACAAGGCAGAGGATTAGAAGTGGCACTTCCTAGTGGACAGAGCCACTGAGACTGAGCGCAGTAACTCGTCACACATGATGTGTGACTTGGATAACGCATGCCGCATCTGGACAGGTCAGCACATCTGGACAGGTCAGGCAAGCCAGCGGGGTCAGGATGGCAGATGTCTTTTGCATTAAGAGCTGTCTTCCTGACAAGGCTTTGAGCTTCACATGTGCAGCTGTTAGTGCTCCCAAAGAGAGGGGACATCGCAAGTGTATCATGACCTCTGCCTTGCAGCTCCCAGGACCACACCTGACAAGAGGCAGGAATGGGAGCGGGGTGCATGCCAAATGTTCTTTTTTTGTGTGTGTAGCAGAACCAAGGATTGAACTCAGGCCCCTGTGCTTGCCAGGCAAGTGCTTATTCCACTGAGCCATCTCCCCAGCACCCAAATATTCTTCTTCGGCCCTCCAGACCTGTAGCTGTCACTCTCTACTCTCAAACACATGAGCTCCTCTGATCGATTTCTGGTAGAATGGAGCCCATGGAGGAGACTTCAGAAAGTCAGAGTGAGGAATCAGACAGGAGTCAAGGTGTCTGCTGTATGTGCTCAAAAGGCTACAACTATCTTGGTGGAAACTGTCTTAGAAGGCACTAAGCAAAGGCACCACACTACCAGAGGGAGCACAGAGCACCAAGGGCCATGCTCTGGAGCAGCACTGGAGATAGCCTGGCTATCTGGAGATGCCCAGACCACAGGCACCTCAGGGCCCTAGCAAGTGACCCAGCAGCATTCATTCCTGCAGCTTAGTGAAAGGACCTGGCATAACAGTGCTTGTCTGCAGGGGCTCCAACACAGGGCAGAAGAGGGTACTTTTTGTAGATCTGTAAATTGCTCAACAGTTATTAGCTGCCAATTCCTTTAAGCCCACTATGGGGATACTCAGCAATATGGGAAGGATTTGAAGTTGTACTGGGTCCACTAGAGGAAGGAGAGATATGAGCCAGAGAATTAGAATCTAATATTCTTGTTACCACTTAAGTGACTCTACCCTGGAGTGACCCAGGAAAATGGCCCTCATTAGGGGCAGTGGTGCGGGAAAATTCCCTGTAAAGGACAGAATCTCAATGGAATGAATTTTAGTTCATTGGTCCAAATACTGAACATGCGTGCGTGCGTGCATGCGTGTGTGTGTGTGTGTGTTTGGTATAAATGTAAACATCACTTGGACAATATGTCATACAAAGTCTGTAAGAAAATTGAGTCAACAATTGAGAAAAATGTGAGCACCCTTGGCTATGTGTTTGTGTCAGCAGTTCACGAAACATCAGTGCAGATGGACACTTAAGCCTCTGGCATTAACTTATTCTGCCCTTTGGTGCCTAGTCCTCAGTTTTGAAACTGTCTTTTGCTTACATATATCCATGCCAACATTAACGCAGGCCACATTACTGCTTTTACACAAAGAGGTCCCATGAGCCCTTGATTGGCAAGGACAGGCTAGAAAGTGAGCTTGCCGCTCAGGGGGCTCTCATGTCACTACCGCTGAGCCCTTCTGTGTGGCAGCAGCGGGGCCAACCGCTCACCATAGTGCATGGCGCTGCCACAACACTGGCAGGCGTGGTTGTTGTTGTACACCTGGACACAACCCTTTTTCTTCACATTTCTGAAGAAATGGATGTCTTACAAATTTAACAGGACAATTTGGGACCACCGAAGACAATTATCTACAGCTGTGAAGGGAGGGGCTGGGGAGTTTATATCATCTTCTCATGATTATCACTGTTTACTGGAGATACTTTCTTGACTTTTCTCAGAAAAACATCTTCTAGCATTTTCTTTTTTTCTATAGAGGCCTTCCCTTTCTTTCTGATAAAGCATAGTTTACAACAGGGAAAAAACTTCACTTGTAAGTCAAATGTTTATATCAAATAGCTTCACCAAGTTTAGTGTAACTTAATATAAAGATATTTGAATAAAAATATTTATCTTACAGTTATTTTCCATTCCCATGATGCTTTAATTAAGTAAATTGTGTTCCAAATTGCCAGCTCAGCAGTACTTTATTTCTACACTGAGTATCAGCAGTTCTAGCAAAGACTTCGTAAAACTTAGCTGCAGAGTTGAGTGATACAGTTGTAATAAATTTCTTGAATTTGTTTTCAAGTTTCAGTAGAGAAATAGTGACCCCCTACCCACATCCATTCCACCAACTGCATCATTATTTGTCTTGGAGTTATTTCATAGTAACCCTTTCCAGCCAGCTAACTTTTATCTACACATGGACCATAAGTCAAGGATCAAAAGAGTAGTAAAAGAAAATGAAACAGTATACAGTTAAATTTGTGCTAAAAAAATTCAAAATAGATAAAAATCCCCTTCTTTTTCCTTTTTGAATATTTCAATACATATTTCCTAGAAAACCCAACAGAAATATCAATTATAGAGAAGGTGAAAGATCAATGTTCATTGCTAATATTTTATGCAATTGCAAGAATATAGGGTGAATATGGGTAAAGTCTCATTTTAACAAGTCTAATATAATCAAAGTCAACTTTGGAAATTTGGTTCACTTCTCAGCTAAGAATTCACTAGCTAATTGCTTGACTAATATAAGCACCATAAATTTAAGAGACATCTCTCACACACACACACACAACACATACACACACACACACATATGCACACACGATTCCTTCATATTTTTCTAAATGCTGATCCATGTTACTGACCAATGAAGAGTATTAGCGCTTTACTAAGCCTGAGTATATAGAGTTTAAAGTTGAACCCTCTTGCCATAATAAGTAAACCCACAAATTAGAATACTGCAATACTGAATGTTGTGCTAATGATATTTGGGCATGATAAATATAGGTTTTTGCTTTTTTGTTTTATTTTTCGTCTTTTTAAAAATGCATTTGGTACAGGGTCTCACTACACAGATTGGACTCATAGTGATTCTCCCATTTTCACCCTCCCCGGTGCTGGGATTATAGGCATGTATATTTAAAGGCAAGGTTGGACTAGGTTGCCGGCTCAGCACTCTGGGGGCAGGGCTGGCCTGGCATGCAGAGCCCAGGACCGAACCTCAGTCTCTGCACTTGCCTAAGGAGGCTCTTCATCTGCTGAGCTATCTCATGAGCCCTGCTTTTTGTCACTTTAAGGCAGGTTCTCACTGTGCAGTTTGGGCTGTTCTTGTGCTTACTTTTGTTGCTGCCAAGGTGGTCTTGAACTTGTAGTGATTCTCCTGCTTCAGCTTCCTGGGTGATAGGTTTATAGGCTTGCACCACCATGCCTGGCCGATATATATAGTTTTATTGTTTTATACACTTCTGTAGAGATTCTAGTTGAGTAGTTACGGAAAATAATCGGTGCAGGATGCTAGTAAATATAGGGACACATCATTTCTTTGGAGGGAAATAGCCCTAGTCCTGGTAAACATGCTCCTGGTGACAGCATACCTAAAAAAAGCAGACACAAAAGAAAATAGTGGTGCCATCAATGAAAACAATACAGGAAGTGCCACTGAAAGCAGGCAAGAACGCTGAAGGTGTGCTCCAGATTTATTCTGCAGTTATTAGGACAGAAGAAAAATGTCATCACAAGTCAACTTCAGCATCATTGCCAGGGTTGGAGCCGTAAGGAAATAGAGGTTAACTCTGGATTTGTTCATATTGTGTTTACTTCCAAGCAAAGATGTCCTAATGGCACCTTCATTTTACACAGACACTTGCCTTTAAATATACATGCAAAGCCAGAAATTCCTTGAACATTCCACTGAGCAGAGGACTGCCTAAAGAGGTCAGTGAGGGGAAGGGATAAATTAACATAAATCCACATGAAGGACTACTAAAACAAGTGCTGCAACAACTAAAAATCATTCTTTAAAAAAGTAAAACGTGGGGCCTGGGAGATGACTCAGTAGAATAAGCACTTCCCTGACAAGTGGAAGGGCCTGAGTTCAATCCCCAGTTCCGTAAAAAAAAAAAAAAAAAAAAAAAAAAAAAAAAAAAAAAAAAAAAAAAAAAAAAAAACGAAGAGTAAAACACTAATGCCAATAGTGAAACTCCTAATTAAGTTTTTTGTTGTTGTTGTTTTATTGAAGTACAAATATCAATGAGACAGTTTTAAGATACCTTGACAAGATGGATTTGATAAGTTAATACATTGCAAACTGTTTTCATAATGTTTTGGTATCATAGAAGGTGCATACATGATATTATACTTATGGACATTATTATAGCATCTGCCTCTTATCAGTAAATTAAGAGAGTCTACCTGTTTGCCTATCTTATTTTTTATACCTGAATTACATCACAGATTCAATAATTAATACTTTCTACCTTGTTATTTTCCTAGTGGTTGTCCATAGTACTAGAAGCCGACATAATATCCTGTCTAACCACCATTAGTGCAAATCTTGCCTCTCATAGAATTATGTTAGAAGCACGGCGTTATCTATCTGAACTGTCTAATTAACTTTTAAGAAAGAAAATAACAGGGAAAAGTAACATGCCGAGATTTAATACAAAGCCATATCATCCCATTATAATTACCTTCTATGGAGAAATGAAAGGAAAACTAGGCTTGTGATTTATAATTTACAGAGTACATTCTAGAAATATGTTCAGTGTAGTTTGACATAAAATAAACATGAACACATGTATTTTTACTGAAACAATGTAGACCAGTGCAGAAAGGGAAGAAAAAATGCAATCTAAAATAAAATCCAATTTTGTCAGAAAAGCAACGTGAAGAAGTGGGACTAGCAGGAAGAAGAAAAAGATAGAGGATTAATTAATATGACTATTAGTCATTCGTATGACTCCTGTCTCAATCTCAAGCCCACGATCTGAGTCACCTGACACCTCTATGGCAAAGTTGAACTTGATCTTTCAGGTCCCTTTCCGTTCAAATATTCTGAAAACCCTGGAATTCCACCATTGAAAACTGAAGTAGAAACACATCGTGCCTAAGCACTGGAGTGTATGTGCACCCCCTCCTCAGACCTGCTCAGCTTAGCTGGCCAGTTTCTGGCATCTTATAATTGCTGAAGGGGAACCATTTGAAAGGGAAGGATAGTCATTAAGTAACAGATACTATGTGGTCAGGTGAAGTTCTGCAAGAACAAACAACAAAAGCAGAGAAGCAGGCCCCTGACCATGAGCTTTACCCGGACAGGACAACAGAGGTTTCATTCCATCTCATGGCCAGAGCATTGCCAGCTCAGGCTGGGGAGATTGCCCAGGAGACTTAGGCGGATGCATCCCTTGTGGCAGCCCTGAAGGACAGGCAAATGTAGAACCAGCTGGCATGCAAGGGATACAAACAGCCTACGAGGGGCACTAATGAAAGAAACAGTGAGGAAAGGCTTAGCTGCGAGCAGCCAGTCGCAGGTGTGCCTCTTGGTTCCATCACGCTGCACCTGGCACCGGCCAGTGTGCTGCGCTGGTTCTGGCTCAACACGGCACCTACTGGGGATTCCAGTCCTCAGTGCCCGTGTAGCCACTCCCCGTGTCTCTCTGGGTGCATCCTTCCTAAAGAAAACTTTATACTGTTCAGCACCAACGGCGGGAAGCTTCTGACTGCACAGTCAGTGACGGGAATGCACAGAAACTAGCTCTGTGAGGAGGGAGCTGTACAAAGCACCAGGGTAGGAGAAAAGTTTGGGGTAAAATAGGAAAATAGGGCTTAGCTCTGGGTACGGATGATTTTTATTCAAAAGTTCTGAGAACAAGACAGTGTGGAGTAATTAGTCCTCAGACCAAGAGTCCAAGAGCTGATGTTTCACAAAAGAAACCAAAAGAGCATTCCAATGAATAGAAAGATTTGTTTTAATAGTGTTTGTGGACAGAATATCATGTCTGAGTCTTGTACTGTGAATAACCACTAAGAAGACAACAATATGCAATGTATTAATTATTGAAACTGTCCTACTAATCGGTTTTGAAACTGTCTCATTGCTATTTGTTTCTCAATAAAGTTATTAAAAAATAAATAAAAGAACATTCCAGAAGGCTTCTTGGCAGCCTTGAAATAAGGAACAAAGTTTTGCTATACTTGTAACCAGGGGCAGAAAATAGCAAAAGTGAAAAATCTCCATATCAAACTTCAATAGGAGCAGACAGAAATTGGCTGCAGCAGAACTAGAGCTTAAAATTTTTTTTAATTTATTTTTTATTTTATTGAAGTACAAATATCAATCAGACAGTTTCAAGACACCTTAACAAGACAGATTAGATAAATTAATACATTGCAAATTGTTTTCATACTATTTTGGTATCGTACAAGGTGCATACATGATATTATACTTACAGACATTATTATAGCAGATGTCTCTTATCAGTAAATTAAGAGTGCAGCTGTTTACTTATCTTATTTTTTATACCTGAATTATATCAAAAATTCAATAATTATTTTCCTAGTGGATGACCGTAGTACTAGAAGCCGACATAATATCCTGTCCAACCACCATTAGTGCAGATCTTGCCTCTCATAGGATTATGTAGAAGCACAGCGTTATCTATCCCAACTGTGCTGTCTATACACACACATCATGATTTTTCTTTCTATACCCCTTCCTTTGTCTACACCTGTCAAAGGTGGGCACTCCATTGACATTCAACTAACTTAGGTGCTTGAACTCGACACCACAGTCCAACACAGTCCATCATTCCACAACAATAGTGAGTTATTCAAAGAAGTTGTCGACCATAGCCATTCACAGCTCAGCTTAATATTATGGCCCCACGATGTATACTTCATTTTTATACTTTTCTGCTGGATGGTTAAGACCTAGATAGATCAAGGCTTATATACCAACACATGAACTTTATATTTCTTATATGGTCAGTGAAGTCCTCTCAGGGTTTATCTTGTAGTCCTGTATAGAGCTTAAAATTTTGAAGGAAATACTACAATGTAGTAATTGAATAAAAATTCACATTGAATAAACAACTATTGGTCACATGGACAAAGCGTATATACTAAAGATATAAAAGATATTAAAATTGTTTATTCACTTAGAAAAGAGAAAATTAATTTTTAAAAATTCTAATATATCCTAGAAAAATACTGAAACAAAAAATGTAGAAATATCCTGAAATGATGCAGTAGTAAAAGTTATTTAATGTAGTGCACTGGGGTAAAAAAAAAAAAAAAGTCTTCTGTTATCTATTCTTCACTTCATTCATACTACCACAGAGAGCAAAGTTAAGTAGAAATGTGACAGGCAGTCAGGTGGGGCTAAGTCCTTGACAGAGCCAGGACAAAAGATAAAAATGCACAACTGTGGCTAGGGATACACCGGTTGGAGGCCAGGCCTCCGAATAACAGCAAAAGGACCAGGCCTGCTTTATCGCAGGTGAAGACTGTGGTCTAGACAGACAAGAGCCACCTCAGTGGCCAAGCAAGATCCCCAGACCCAACACCTGCCTGAGAAGTTCATCCATGCCTGGTCATTATGTGGCTAGCTTCCCTATTGGTTCAATGTTCCATAAGTATGTGTAATCTTATCGCCAATCACAACTATAACCCACATTGTGCCCAAGGGTCCTGCTCTATGAAGTTTCCCCCTGAAAAGTGGAGTTATAACTGCAAGCTGAGTAAGCCAGGCTGACACACTGAAGGAGAAAGAGCCTGGAGGCCTGGCCATCCGGTGGCGCATCAGTGCCTGTCAACCATGTAAGAGACCAGATCGTCATCCACAGAAGTGTTCTCTCCCCACAGAGGACTACAATACATTCCTGTTATAACTGAGTTCTGGAGCCGTTTGCTACACATCATTTGTTACACATCATTAACTAGCTATTTCCCCTAAACAGGAGCAAAAAGTTGTAACATGTATGTCCATGCCCATGCACACACACACACACATAATGTTTTCAAAATGTAAAATAGTTAAATATTTGAAATGTTGTTCAAAAGGAAATGAAACTCTTAAGACTCCAGCAGACAGCTGAACAAAGGACCTCTTTGTACAATTCATAAAAGGAACACAAGTAACTAAATATCACAAAATAGTCAACTCCACTCATGAAGGAAACAAACATTAAAGAAATTAAGTGGCAGCCTGCCTATACAGTTCACTGAAGACAAAACCTTAAAACTTATGCAGCTACACACTACCCTCCCGGTGAGAAAGTGACATGCACTTCTCGTAAGCAGCCTGGGAATGAAATTGAGTCTCAAGCCTAATGCTAAGGCTCCTGTTACATGTCAAGTAGGCTGTACTTCAAAATGCAGCATTTAAAGAAATGGGCATCAAAAGATTTCCAGTCTTATTTGCATACTAATTTTACTTCTTGGACCTTATATTTAAAGTTACTCAACAATTACAAAAGCAATATATGATGAACACTTACCAACACGTGGAAATAAAATAATAATAATCTTCAAATATATAAAACATGAGTACAATTTAATAGAATGGTATATGTGTGTGTATATTTTAGCCTATATAAAACACAGAATCATGCTAAGAAGTCACTGTACCCACAAGACTATTTTTCTGTTACACACAGGATCACACCCACACACAGTTTTTCAATTTTCTATAACCCAAATGCACACTGATACTATAAATACAAAAACTAAAGCTAATTTTAAAAGATTAGCTATGCCTTTAAGTAGCCCTAGAGGTCAGTTCTGGTCCACTGTATTTTATAAACTTCTCATCAACAACTGCACAGAATATACACATAATAGCTGTGTTCTGTCACCAACCCCCAAGAGACTTTATGGATCCAGACTGACATTGCTAAATGCTGAAGTGATCAGAAATAAGCAAGATGAGGGCTGGCCAAATAGCTCAGTGAATTAAAGTGCCTGCAAGCAGGTGCAAGGGCCAGGGATTCAACCCCCCGGGTCTGCAATGCCAGCCCTGACCCCGATGCATGCTGAATTGGCAATTGAGACTGTGTGTGCCTTTAATTCCAGCATTTGGGAGGCTGTAAACAGGAAAATCACTATGAATCCAATCTGATAGTGAGACCCTGAACACCCTGTAGACCCTTCCCTAAAACACAAAAAAAGAAAGAGAGAGGGGGGGGAGAGAAAGAGAGAGAGGGGGAGAAAAGGAGGGAGGGAGGGAGGGAAGGAAGGAGGAAG